>JASDQU010587281.1:27221-47185 GCA_032191745.1 Picea mariana | reverse complement strand
CATTCAGCCTTTGGAGGCTTCTTTTGTATCGGCAGAGCATTTTGTAGCAGCTCGTATTTCTTATCTATTGGGCCATCTGAAGATTATTCCAGATCTGCCCTCTATTGTATTGGTTCCATGCTTCTTATAATAAAAGGTCAGATCCTTGCTTGTGTTTCTATATCTTGAATGTATTTTGATCTTTCATATGTTGGATGAATCTTGTATGAACACACTTAATAACTAGACAACTCCATAAGTCACCTGCACATCGTACACAACAGAGGTAGTTAGTGGTTTCAAATGAAAAAATTGGCTTGGGATCATTACACTCTTAGTGTAATAGCTCCTCGGAATCGGGAGGAATAGCACTACAGGATAAGATGATAAGAAGTGACTTTCAATGGTCGGAGAAGCCATAAGGATGGATAAATCACTTTTTAGAGGTAAATGATTAATTAATGAATAAAGTGATTTAATTAAGGAATAATAAAATAAAGTAAAAGTCACTTTGAGAGAAAAGGTGAACAGGGAGGATAAAAGAGGGATAGGAGCCTCTATTCTCTCATTATGTTGTTTATCATTTTGATGTCTGGCTTCTTGCTAGAGAGCCCATGCACTTGGGGGTTTTGAGGATTTTGACTGAACAAACCCTAAAGATCAGCTCAGTGGTGAAAGATCCCACCCAACCTAGTCCAAGCTTGGTCACGGAGGTGAAATATCCCTCCCTCACCATTCTACATCAATTCTATCTCAGTCACAGGTGGATTCTACATCATCTACGGGTTCAGAGAGAAGTGATGTGCAGCATTGTGGGTTTTCAGCAGGAGGGCGCACTTGAGGAGTTAGTTCAGTTCAATTTGGCCAAGGTGAAGGAGATTTGGAGGTTTTTTCTATTGAGATAGCTTGGTAGAGGCCATAGCGCCCTTCTTGGCCTTCCTTGGGTGTGTTTTGGCTGAGTATTGATTTATTATGAGTGTGGTACGATTTCTCCTAGTGAAGGGCGCAATTTCTGAAGTGGATATATTCATTTTGAGGGCACAAACTCCATTCTTCAGTAAGGGGACTCGCCTACCTTGTTTCTAGACCTCAGATCTACTCTTCTCAAGGCTTTTGGTTGCTATTGGAGCCAAGGAGGAAGAGAGCTGAAATCTCCCTACAGCTACAGCCAAAACCTAATGTGCAACTCATCCAGTTTGAGGGATTGGCACTCCAGAGGGCAAGGATCTCAACTTGTCATTCATCTCTTGCAGCTATTTGGCCTTTGGAAGCTAGTATATTCTCCTCTTGGACTTGCTTGAGAGTTATTGTCATTTTTCTACTAGATCTTAGCTATATTGTCCCAGATCTGCAGATCTATTGTATCAGGGTCTTCAAAAATTATGAATAATATCAGATCTGAGGTATTTGTGCTATTTACTTGAGTTGCTTTTGTTGTATTCGTTGTGTATATGTTATTGGCTGCAATACTATCTTTACTTACTGCAAACACACAATAAAACCATCATTATAAACCCCAGCCCAACTCAAGAGCATAAATCAGCAAAGTGTTTGACAAAATGCCACAACCAGAAAACACATAGAACACAATAAAAACTCAATGCTCCAATCAGATCTGGTTAGGAACATTACAGTGGTGGACCTCCTCCATCACTAAAACAAGAGATCCTACTCATATGACAGTGGTAGTTTCTTCCATAGTTACGCAAGATTTGGGGTCTTGTGGTGGGCTTTGCACAAGTACAAATCCTGCGATAACAAGACACAAATCTGGAATTTACTTTGCAGTCTTGTGGTTGGTTTTCTCCTTTCATTGCTACATGGTTAACAACAGTTGCTCATGATTGGTTTACACATTCTCTTAAATCATAATCTGGAAATTTTATCGCTGAAGCAATATCCTGTGGCCAATTTACTGTGATGAAATTTTGTTTAGCATATTGATCAAAGCTTGTTAAATCAGCCAACATAACAGTCACACTAAGGCCACCTCATTTCACATTTCAATTCCAGCACTCATTGTATAGCTTGGATAAACTTTGGAGCAATTTATGTGGTGCTATCATATCTTAAATTTCAAACTTTCCTTGCAATATTGGAGCACTGTGTAATGCTGGTAATGACACTTGGATCTATTGCTCATTGTGACACTTTGTTCATTTACACTCATAATTCTAATTTTAGGGATTGACCTAATAAATCGATTTGCATTTGCTTCATCACATTCTCTTCACATAAGATAAGGTAAATTGACTTGTTTGGATTAATCACACAAATAATCAACTAAAGTAATCTTTCTCCCACTCTACAACGTCTTGGTTTAGTTGATCCTTTAGGGATACCCCCCTAGGCTAGGAAACCTTTCTTTAGTCTGAAGTGAGGAGCAAGGCCACCAAACTGACAATGGGTGGCTTGCCTAGTAGTTGCCTCTAGGTTCTCGTGATTTGTGCTTGAGACTTTTTACACTTAGTGAAGTTTGAGTGGTAACAAGTTGGAAGGCAATAGATTTGTGAGAGAAATAAATTCCCCTTACATGGCTGGTAGACACATCACCTCTATGAGACCTTAAGAGCTGGATCTTCTCACTACAGCTTATGGCCAACCAGATCCAATTGAATAGCCACACCTCCATCATGAGTTTCTTACCCTCGGTTCTAGATGTTAGGAGAAACAAAGGTTCTCAGTCTTCTCTCTTCTCTTCTAGCTCCACAGGTCCTCCAAGATTGTACAGTGCGGCTGCTCAGCCCCAAGCACTATCTAGACAACATCATCAGGGTTTGTATTGGTCCCTTTATAATCATTGATGAGGCTAGGGAGGCCTCTTCTCCCTCCTCTTCCTCTACTTTTATTTCCGCTTATGATGTTGGTGTGTAGTTGGGACCTCTCACCTCATAGGGTTTGCCTAGCTGTTGTTTGTCTCTTTCTTTTATCATCATTTATATCTCTTGTATTTTGATAACATTTCATCTCTAGGAGTTTTCTAGACACTCCTACTGTGTAATGGCTATAACTGTAATCTCTAGTCCCATTAACCTATTACTTAGTTATTTCTGGACATTAAAAAAAGTATCTATCTTATCTTGTTTTCATAAATATAAACTAAGAATGACTGAAATCTGAGTTTGTGAACACAATTTCAGATATATTCAACTTCAAGTGTTCTCAAAAAGAAAGAAAAACAGCACATGAAGACCCAGAAAATATAAGTATCCAAGAGAAACAAAAAATAGACAAGTATATAAGGAACTTACGCTTGAAAAGGCATGAAATTGCATGTATGGCTGCCCAGATTTCTGCTTCCTTTTTTGAAGAACATGGACGTCCAAAAAATTCCATGTTTCCAACAGTCAAGGTGCAATTAAAAAGCTTACTGTTACCAGGTCCAAGTCTATGCGATATGTTGTAAATAGGAAGAGGGAGCATTGCAGCTTGAGCATATTCTTGTAGCTCACTCTTTAAAATCCCGGGTAGTGGCAGCCCCAAGAGTTCACAACTTGCATAAACCTAAATCATGTTGTTGACAAATAAGAATAAAAGGGCAATCATAGAAATCAGAACAAAATTTGACAAACTATATAAATCAGAAAATAGTGGTTGATATAATTTGCAATCTTAATGATATGAGGAACCCATTTTAAGCACAAAAAGTAATTTATTGCAAAATCATCCTAGGGCAAGATTGGGCCTCCTATTTGAAGGCTGCACACTACTATGAAAAATTAATATGTTGCTGCTTCAATAAGTTTTGTGGGATTTTTTTCAATATTCAACTCCAAATTCAAATGACATTATATATCCCAGACATGCTCAAGTAATCTTTAATGATGAAAAGTGTTGCCAAATAATGGGTCATATTCTAAATAAAACGCACATCACTTTATATGTTCTTTAATTTCCTAGATCTTGTGGGTGTCAGGACAAACTAAACAGGAACAGAAGATGATTGCTGCAAGGGAATAAAACCAATCTCACAAAAAATTGCAGTCATATGTGTACATAAAGTTCATCTCTTATTGCTTGGATATACATGATTGCAAGACCAGACACTAAAAACGTTCCAAAAATATAAGGAACTAAACAAATACAGACCAAATATTATAGAGCCTAGACAACACAACGTCTCTCAATTATACTTGTCAGGGCTGCTTACAACCCAAAACTTACTAGCTCCTCTTTTAATGCACATGCCATATCTAAACTGCAGCTTATTTCTGTATCTTTATCTGAGACAGCAGTACCCATTACTTTAGCTTCATGGTCTGGGACTAGAGGTTCATCTTCAGCAACCAGAAATCTTGAGGATATCTACAGGGAACAAATGCTAAAACATTGTCAATCTACGATAGTACAAAAGAAATTAATGCCCTGAAGTTACTGCCAATAATATATTCAGTCTTTCAATTTAGTAAAGAGCATAGATAATCATATTTCAGTGTGACATGCATGTCAAAGAAGCTAAAAATTAAACAATAAGTCCAATGTATACCAGTTTAGAATCCACTTCATTTGTCACTAATGAAACGATTGATTGAGCTTTCCGATCATAGACAATTGGGTGCTTCTTCTGATCTAATCTACTGCTGAAGCATGTCTGAAATTGACCAATACAAAAATCACTTTCAAACCAGGACTCAATGCCTTTAAAATTAACAATGTCTGGACTCAGGATACTAAAATGCATCTGTTACAGGAGAAAGAATGAAATTGACAACACAAAGAGCTGCATTTGAAATCTTACATCAGTATAGGGTTCTGCATATAAAACAGGCAAATTTTGAAACTTACGACATGTGATATCCAATCAGATAGGTCTTGGTTCCCTTCTCCAAGTGCCAAAGCTTCACGTGAAACAAAGTCGAATATAGAAATCAAGACAACTGCATCGAGCGCTGCATAATGCAGCTGACGGGAGAATGTCTACACATCAGAATTCGTTTATTGATGGATATTATACATTATAAAGAATCTGTTGGCAAATGAAAGAACATTGCTACCTGGCTTAAGTTCAAGGGACGCTGTTCCCAGTCAGTCATGCGTGCTGTCTTACTCAAATAATTCCCCAGTGTAATCTACTTAAATCAAAGATGAAAGGTAAAGATATTTAGTCCAGATTTCAGACGATTTCAGATTTGTCACTTTGAGATAATAGACTTCACAAAGAAGAATGCATTGCTGCTCTTTTCAAAAGCACTGCACAAAATATAAACAAACTTGATCCTGACAATTTCTATACATTATGACATTATCAATCAATAACCAGCTTTATTAAATGGCAGAAATATCTACACAAAAGTGACAATAATTTATGAATATCAAAACAGAGTATATGATTGAAAGATGCAAATGGTTAAATGTGTGTCTGTGTGTTCACGTAACTTCAAAATCTTCATTCAAAAGAAAAGATTAGAATTGAAATCACATAAATCTTGTACGCAATCACCTTTGCAAGGCCAGAGAGGCCTCCCTTCGAGTGGCTGTGAAGTCTTTGCAGGTCCAAAATTGGTTCACAGTAATGGAAGCATGCCATGTCCTCGTATGAATGCAATAGCTGCTTCAGATCATTATGCAAGGCATAACCTTCAGAAATTCGTGAGCATGAGAAGCAATGAGTATTAAGTTATTAACTATTGAAGCCTTTTTCTAGGTAGCACAGTGAGATCAATATTGACTTAAAAAAATAACTGCAAAAGGACTAAACAAGTTCCATACCTAACTTCAGAATCTTAGAAGAACAAAAAATACTTTTGAGGAAATTATCCAATTCATCCCGTTTTTCCTTGTAAAATTTTATAAGATCAATGATATATACTCTTTCTCTAGTAGCAATTTGCAAAATAGATACCTGCAAAACAGCCATGAATTTGGAAAACTTTAAACAGTAAGCTAAGAGAGTTCATCAAGACAATTGTAATTAGCAGAGCTCTCTCTAGACAACAGTGAAACTTATATTTCCTTAGGAAAGAATACAAATCTCCTCAGTCGCAACTAGCCAATGAAGAAAGTAAAAAGAAGAAATGTCCATAACAAAATTCAAATGCTATGCAGATTGAAAAGTACAGATCTTAACTATAGAAAAAATTGTTTTCTGCTCATTGCATTGCATTCATCGACTGTGACTATGCTTCTTTTGAATTTCTGTGACATATAACTCCTGGCCAGTCATTTTCTTATAGGGAAGTCTTTTAAATTGCATATTGTCAATCATTTCTCGCATCCATAGTGCATGACAAGAAATGGAGGTTCACTTATACTTTCATCCCACAAATTCCATGATGTTTACAGGAATGCATCTTTGCCCATTTCAAGACTTTGTCAGAACAATACAAATTTTATCTTGTCACCAATCAGACAAGCCTACTCTTTATAGAGAGACTTTTTGTTACAGTTGGCACCTTTGTTGGCACAAAAAATATATCAACCCCCTGGCCCACCCTCAATCATTTGGGATATGCCTTATTTTCCATGGATTATTGTAATACACAAGCACGTACTTTTTTATGAAAGAAGTGTTGAATGTGGTTTCGCAAGGTTGCAATTTAGAAGTAATAATAATGAAACAGCTTAAAAGAAAAAAAATGTGCATGTACATGACCAATGTTGCAAATATCATTTCAGAAATATATCGTCGAGGTTCCAAAATGAAACTTATCAGAAATATCATGGAAAATGTCAGAAAATATCGATAAGAATAAACTAGAACTGAAGAATTCTGAAATATCGGACAAATCGGAAACTTTAAAAACTTGGGAGAAATCAGAAATATCGGAGAAATCGGAGGTATTTGCAACACTGCACATGACAAACAATAGGAGAGGAAAATAGCAACAATTTTCACATAGAGAATGGCATTATGATTGATTTCAACAGAGCAGTCTATTTACATATGTACACGAGTCATGACCAATAGAATGTAGATATGAAAGCACAGGGCACAATAATGCCTCCACTGGTGATGATAATTCAATTTGGAAAAGAGGCCTTTTATATACATTACGGTCATGCAGATACAACGCCTAGGGAAACAACTCTTCACCAACCAATCAGGACTTCCTAATGAAGCCTTCATAATGATTACCCCTTGAATTAACTTTCCCACCCCTTTATACATCTCATAATGTAATTACATTTTTGAACGCATCATAATTTCATCAACCACATATGCTTTGTTACAATGCCAACCTGACAAGATAGACTAAAAGACAACTTAATTATAAAACTGGAGCTAGCATCTGCCCCCTCCACTATTTTTATGATTCCCCCTCAAGCAATGAGTAAACCACTCGTTTTCTCCAATATAATCTCTAGTCCTTTCACTGGTGCTAATGCTACTAATGCTATAGATAATGGAGATGGCGCTGCTACTAAATAGACTTCTTTGTTCTTCAATTTCTTCTGGAATTTCATATATCAGAAGTGTTATCCCCATTTTGTGGATAACTAAGGAGATGATGTCTCGAGGCCCTCAGGTTGCAGATATGGAGTGCTGAGAGATTACATGACCAGCAGTACACTTTGCACAAATGGAAAACCCACTCACCACCTAAAATATCCCTGATCCAGCTGATCTGGATATCTACTGTTGATCTAGTATTTTGTTTCACAGATCTGATACTCTAGGGGTTTCTGATGCGTTTTATTTTCAGATCTGATACTCTGGGGGTTTCTAGATGCGTTTTATTTTCAGATCTGATACTCTAGGGGTTTCTGGATGCGTTTTAGTTATGTGCTTGAGATGTTTTGTGATTGTCGCATGTGCATGTTATACACTATGGTTTAACAATATATATATGATGCATGCGGAAATAAGGAACAACAACCGCCCAATAATATGTATTATGAGATTTAAGCAGGGAAATACAATGAAATACTGGAAATATAGAAAATAGTCATCAGTTAGATCTCATGGATCGTCACTAGAATACAAGCAAATAACATAAAATACCTGTGACCAGAAGATGAAGGAAGATTTGATGCATGCACGGATAGATCAGCAAAATCGGCGGTTCCGGCGAATCACAGTAACCACTGCAAACTGGAAAAATCGTCTGGAAGGCTATAACCGTCGAAATGAGTTGAAAAACTTTCTCAACAGAAGTGCCCTGGCCTCTAGAATGATCCTGGTGACTGTTGGATGGAAGATCTGTCCTTTGAGGCTCCAGATCTCACCCCCTGTGGGTCTCCGCACCGCTTGAACTCTCTAAGTGCGCCCAAATGAGTCCCCCAATGGAATCGACTGCTATATAACTCAAAATGATCGCCCTGACCAATGTTGAACTGGGTCGGAGGGGTTTCCTCGGATCTAATCTAATACTCCGTCTATAACCCCAACTATCCTTCCACAAGAGCTGTGCCCTGGATGGCTGAATGTTGCGCCCGGAAAGATTCCACCATCAGAATCTAATGGGAGGTGGCTCAATCTATGCACCCTAGCTGGATCTCAACTGGGTCGGAAGGGATCTGCAATACGAGCTTTGATCTCGTGCAGCTACACAAACCCTCCCTCTGACTTGCGCCCTCACGGGTTGAGCTGCGCAACACTGCAAACTAGATACTCCTGAATCGCATGGTGAAATACCTGGATGGTATCTCTGATGGGCTAGGGTGTGTCTCTCAACACCGAAATTGATCAATGGTGGTGGTTTCCTCCAGAAATCCACAAAACAGTAGAATTTGAATCTCCTCCTTTGGGAACTCTCTCAACATCAAATCATAACATAACATAATGAGGAATTAGGTCGAATTCCTCCCTTTATACTCTTTCCAATCTAATTCACCATTGACCTCACTTAAGCTAGGCGCTTTTCCTCCTATGTTGAGTAATTAATTAATTAAGTCCCCCCTTAATACCTTTTCGTTCTATTTCTCCGTTGACTTAGGCTTAAGTGACTTTTCCTATGTTTTTTGGCTTAATTCATTGTTTAGCCATCAATTCTCCCTTATTTCACCTCTTGTTCCCTCTTGTGCCTGACTATAGTCAGCGGGAACAAATAGACTACTAAGTCACTACCTGCTGGCCTACTCTTGGGAACGGGACATCACACCACCACAGATGGTCACAGGTTTACAGAGGGCATCCACCACATCAATTGGCTCCCGGAAGGCAGTGGGCCTTGCTCCATGAGGTACAAGCCAGTATTATGGTAAGCATCATTTCAATACCTAAGCCATTTGATTATGTTGTATCTTAGATTGCTCTAGATTTCATGATATGTGCTTGGACATTATGTCTTTTTCCCTACTTCACCTTGGTGGTTGACATTGTTCCCTAGTAAGTCCTCTTCTTTGGGAATGGGTTTGCTACTGGTAAATCCCTTAATTAGCCATCGTAGTGTTCCTGACCATACGTACCATTTTTCATCATTATTCCCATATGTTTCCTTATCTCTTGGGATTTTAGGGTGTATTGACCCAAGAAGGGGTTGTCCCTCATTCTATGGGAAGAAGGAGCTAAAGGCCCAGACGGGTTGGTATTGGGTAAAAGATAAAATCCATATATGAACCTTCCAGATGCTTCGCCTAGGGATAAAACACTTATCTTTGAATGAAACGGGACCCATAATATAACAAAGAAATGCATGAAAGGTAGATTGAAGGATAAGAGGTCTCATCACGAGCCGACCTATCACGTCCATAGATATATAGTGGTATGACATTGTCATTATCTAGTCACCAAACCAGGGCAGTGACTCTCAGTTGCATGGCTGAGAGAAAGGGGGTCTGGAAGAAGATGATGAGGATGATGAGAAGATTAATGGTAATAATAATAAGCAACATATCATCCCTATTAAAGAGTATGCCAAGCCTTTCAAAGAAGAATTGAAAACAAAAAACTTTAAATCTTTTCGCTTGGCACCAACACAGCTTCATCAGAAAGGGTTCAAGGAAGATTCTATCAAATGGCTGAAAACTAGGAAGAGGGTTTCAAATCGGAACATCAAAAAACAAGGTAAAGTGTATATGTCTTCTGACAACTCATCACAGCCAGTTGGACGACATAAAGATAGATGTGCCAATGAGAAGGCTCCACCTTGAAATGGTTTTCAAGGCAGCTATTTGGTGTCCAAAGGGACACCCTTTGTAATGTATTTCTAACCATTTTCCTTGCTTTCTTTCAGTTTTGTATTATTTCATTTGATGAATGTATTTCATTGTATAGCCATTTCATTTTTGTGATTATTGTCTATAGTCATTTTATTTCTGTAATTATTGTCAATAGCACTTCATTTATTGATTATTGTTTCTATACATGTATTTAGGTGGGATATTGGTGAGCAATCGGTTTTGTAGATTCGGAAGTTCTCGTATGCTCTCCTTCAAAAAGATCGAACACACGTCCCCATGTGGAGCTAGATGTTGACCACCTATTTCGACTAGGGGTCAACTCCATGTAGCATGAAGCTATGTACCTTGGGATACAATTTTTTTTTAAGACATCTGGTTCTACAAGGCAATTTTTGCCCCCGGCACGTCTTTTTGTAATCGGAATGTCCGCTCCCCTGCGTGGGATAATAATGTAATGAGTCAACATGAGTCATATCTTAGTTAGTTTCCTAGGACTTTATCATTAGGGAAGTCCTTTCATCGAGTGTTTTTTATCCTCGGGTAATTTTTAATTACCCTTGAGTTTACCAGTCACCATAATTCTCCATAGTGGTGAAAGGCATTCTAATGATCAAGCCCAATGGGTGACTAGGGTCTAGGAATATTGTAAATGACCATGTTAGACATCTTCTAGAGTCTTGCGGAATTTCGTCGAGTTTAAACAGTTTTTTTTTAATTTATTAAAATTACCCATTTAATGGTAATTTTAATTAAATTTGATGTAAAACTGTAAACAATTCGGTCCTAGGGGATTTTGATAGGGGTATGAGTACTCAAAACAAATGGCAAGAGACCCCCTACACCCTTAGACCAAGTTTCAACTCAATTGGACAAGTTTTGCTAGGTCATTGTTCATGAGGAGTCCAAATCAATCTAGAGTCAGCAATTAATTGCTTTAATTTGGCTAAGTAAAAATGCCAAAAATTGTAAAAAGAGATTAAAGACATGAGAGAGAGTGGGAAAGGTTTCCTAACCTTTTTCCTAAGTTGGAAAAGCAATTTTCCAACATAACCAACCCCCCTTGCTTTGCCACAATTTAAAGTTACTCTCTCCCTAGGAAAAGTGTGCCCCCCTTGCTCTTTGACTCGGCCAAGATAAAAAATTAAACCAAAAAGCTAAGCTAAACCCTATGTGCGCCCCCCTAAGCCTCTAACTCATCCATTGGGTAAGTGAAAAGGTGTTTTCCCCCTTCCCTCACTCACCCCTCAAACCCTAACACTACCAAAACCCTAAAAGTGTGCCCTAGTTGACTTAATCACTTTCTCTTGATGTGTGACACTTGGAGCACATCCAAGAGGGGTCTTTATTCTCTCCCAAGTATAAAAGAATGCCTGCCCCTCCTCATTTGAATCATCTATTCTCAAAGCAAGTTTATGTTGCCCAAATCTCTCCCACTCCTCTCCCTCTCTCTCTCTCTCATTCCCATTTCTTCTTGTAAAGATTGTTGCAAGTATTTGCATGCAAATATTTTTTTTGAATAAATGAACCTTTGGAGGAATACCATCTTTGCATTGGGAGTCTTCTTGATGTTATACAGAATTTTATTGAAGTGATATTGCTATTTTTCTAGTGTTTTTATTGTTTACTTAGTCTAGATTAAGAGATTTAAAGCAAAGTATTTTGCTTGGTAAAATAAGTAGAATTATTTCTATTTGTTTTAGTGGAGTATTTTTAATAGAACTAGTAAAGTATTTTACTTGTTTATTAGATCTACTCACCTCTTGATTGGTTTTGTAGCAAGTTTGGCACCATTTGCAGGTCACCAAAGTGTTGGAAGTTGGAACAAGTAGATTTCAGATCTGGAAATTTACTTGTCTAGCCTACATAAGCCTCCAAAAAATTTTGTTCTTTTTCTTCATCATTCCCTATTGATTTGAGGCATTTTCTGTTCTGAAATAGGCTTTAAAAATATACTTTTTTCTTCAAATTTTTACATATAAAATTTTTGTTTTGTACTAACAGAAATTTCTGAATATTTTCAAGTGTTTTGGCAGCATTTCCAGCAAGCATTAGCTTGCTAGTTTTTTTGCAGGTTCTCGCCAGAACAAGGGGAGGTGCTGCCCATTTTGGATCTCAAAACACTCCAAAAGAGCATCCCAAGTTGGAGTTTCAAAACCCTCTTCTTCTCTATCTCTTTCAAGCATTGTAAGCAGCCCAAGAGAGTCTCTTGGGCTTGCCTTCTTCTCTAAAAGTTAATGTTCTGTTTTGTAAATAATTTAATTGCCTACACCTTGCATAGTGATTTGGCCTTGCCAATCCATGCAAAATCGTAAGACTAGGAGAGTTTAGTTTTATGTTTTGTATCTTTTCTTTTGTCCCACTTGTCCTTAAGGCAAGGTTGTGTGGCTAGGTGCAATTCTTTTACTTTCAAGTCATTTTATTTTGCTTTGATTTATTTTTCCTACACCTTGCAAAGTGATTTGGCCTAGCCAATTCATGCAATATCATAAGGCTTGTATAACTTGTTAATATCTTTGTGACTTTTTAATTTGGGAAGTAATCATATCTAGTAACTAGGCACCCAACTAATACAACTTTCACCATAAAAAAAGGTGACTTGTGGAAGCTACAGGGGGTGTAAGTCGAGGATGGCTTCACGGCACTAAGTGTCCTCCCTACTTGAGCACCCAAGCATTCTGGATTGACCTGTGGAGCTAGGGAAGGACCTTGCTTGTCCTTCTTATTGAGCACCCAGCAATTCTTTTGGTCAAAGCGGTAAGAGTTAGGGGCAGACACATAGTCTAGCCTTGCATCTTCACATCTTAATCCCGCTAACTAAAGAGAGACTTAAAAATCTTCTAAAATTTACCTACAACACCTTCACAATTTTCACTTTTTCGGTTGCAATTATCTTTATCTAAGTTGTGCAAGTTTATTTTTCAAGGCATTTACTTTACAAGTACTTGTACTTTCCAAGCAACTTTACTTTCAAGTTGGGCGTATTTACTTTCAAGGCTATCTACTTCCTAAGTTGCGCACTCTCTCTCTTGGGCACTTTACCTTCCAAGTTTTCAAGTTATCTTTCATTTGTGAATATCTCAATGCTCTAATTCTTCATTGTATATTGGTTTAATTCTCTCGTATATGTGTATAATCACTTATTTTGTTTAGTTCATTGTACATCTATTTCTTTTCATTCATAATTGTTAAAGTGTAAAGTTATATTCTTTATTCATTGTGATTAGTTCATTTAATTGTAGGTTTGTTGTATAATCTCATTGACTCCATTTACCCATCTTTAGGCACTAGTCTTAATTGAGTTTGTAGGTAAAGAATACCCAGAGGGTTGAGGACATATTGGGGATGAGTACATTCAGTACCGCAGAGGACATAGTAGAGACAGAAGAGACAGGAACAGAAGGGACTACACTCGCTTCCACACTTCGTCAAATACAAAGCCAGAGTTAGAGGACAGGGATCACATCAGTTCCGACACAGAGGAAGACATAGAGAGGACTATGGGGGACATGCGTGATACACCAGAGGGAAGGGGGTAAGGCCCTGAGACACATTCTGACAGTACGCAGGCCATCTTGAATGACCTATCCAGAGGCCAATAGGACATGATGAATGCCATAGCACAGATGGCCAACAGCACACAAATGATCCAGCATAGTGTGAGCACAATGGATGCCAATGCCGCAGGAGGAGCGAGTGGTTCAGGAGGACACCAGTGAGGGGCCCAGTGGCTCCAGTGGATCTCAGGGCGGAGCAAGTGGACATCCTTCACCTATCTGTGCCTATATATCATCTGGAAGGATTCCCAGACCGTTATATCCACAGTTCCAAGGGGACAACCGCTGGGACAGCCAGGGCAGGCAGGAGGGAAGTCATGTTAGGGGAAGGCAGTGCCAAAGGACCCATTCAGAGAGTACAAGAGAGATTATTTGGCACTGGGACCTATGTCACATGGTTCGGGTTCGAGTTCGGGTTCGGCAAGGATTAGGTTCGATTCAGGTTCGAATTTTCGAATGAGGTTCGGATGAGGTTCGACTTAAGGTTCGACTATATACATTTAAAAAATATATATAAAATAGCTATGTGTGCCATTAGTTGTAGCCCGTGGGATCCCGGAGAGATACCTCAACGTTCGAGTGCACATTTGATGGCTATATGTAGGTTCGAGGGCACATTTCATTGGTTAAATAAAACAGAGTGAACTTGAATTGAACCTCATCCGAACCTAAACTTTGTTTTGAGGTTCGCCGAACTTCGAACCTCAAGGTTTAGGTTCGGCGAACCCTGTGACTTAGACTGGGACCATACTTCCATGCAGACATGAGTTTGCTAGACTATTGTTCGATCGGGTATCGGAACAGACCCTGGGAGGCATAGAGCGGCAATGCGCAAACTCAAAACATGGACTTCATTAAGAAAGTGGGAAAGCTAAACATTCCTATTTTCGACGGATCATCACGATGCTCAACTCAGGCATGAGTACAGAAGCTTGACACATATTTCAAGCTCAACCTGATGACAGAATCAGAAGCTATTAGCTTCGCCACCTTGCAATTGGATGGGGAGGCCCACGAGTGGTGGTACCGTGGGTTGGTGACCTTGGGTCACGGCCACATTACGTCATACTTGGAGTTCACCGAGAGGTTGATGGAGAGGTTTGACATGCGAGATCCAGAACTCCATTTCAGAGATCTTACACAGTTGAGACAGACAGGATCAGTTGAGGCCTTCATCAAAGAGTTCCAACGGAAGGCAGTGGTCCTATCAGATATTTCAGAGCACAGATTGGTGATGTTGTTCATCGAGGCATTGATGAAGCCATAGAGGGGTTGGGTTAAGGCTTTTAAGCCTCACACCCTACAAGAGGCCATTGTGCGCACTAGAGACATGGGGGACTCGACACTGAAACCCAAAACCTTTACCAAGCCCTTTGTACATAGCGAGACAGGGATCATAAAAATCCTCAGAGGGAATGGAAGGGTAAGCCAAGAAGATTTTCCAGGTCCTATCAAGCTGCCAACTAGGTCTATCTTTGACCTCAAGTTGGCTCTAAGTTTCAACTGTCAATGAAGGCTTTGTTGTTGTTTTAGGACAGCCAACAGTTTAGGAACTTCTTGTTGATTTGTTACGGTTACATTCACAATTTTAGGTGCTCTAGCATGTAGTTTTAGTCACCAAGCGTTAGCACATGCATACTAAAATAAATGTAACACACCTAGAGATCTTTACAGCTGAAAATATAGTAGTTCTACACTTAACACACATGAAATTGAACACAGGTATTTTTGGTCAACATGACCCTGGATAAAAACCTCCCAGGGAAAACCAGTTTGGAATATATGTCTATATATGAGGAGAATAGATGGTGGAATACAACAAGTACAAAATATAGATGAACCTGATACAATAGCAGCTTGATCCAAGATGAAATACAAGTCCAAAAGAAGTAAGAGCGCCCTAGGATGGTGCACCCCCCAGAAATGTTGCCAAGACCACTGAAATGGAGCCAGATGCCAACTGGAAGCTCTGAACAGAAAACCCCTCCACAATACTCTGATACTGAAGTGTAGCCTCCCTCTGAAACAAATCTCACTGCAATCTGAGCTCTCTAAGACCTCCCCATTGTTGATGCGCCCTCCTCAACACTGGAAGCTCCTCAATAAATAAACAGGGAACTAAGCCTCCATGAGCCCTCCATGCAAGAAGGCGCCCAAGATTTCCTCTCCCTCCGCCTGAAACCTCATCCTCTTGCTCTCTCTCAAACTCTTGGAGTGAACAAATGAGTGAATGACCTCACCTTTGCCCCTTGCGCCCTCCTTTAGGATGCATAAGGAAACCTAAAAATTGGGTGGATAAGGTCATCTCATCTCATCCCTAATCAATGGTTGAGATCACTCAAAAAGAATCTCACTCAAAAACCCACTTTACTTAAGTTTCCATAGTTTCACTTTATGTCTATTAATTCACCCACTTTGTGAATCAATTGTCACTTTAGGCTAAAATGACCAAATTTCACTTTTGACTTAAATCTCCTAAGTCAAAGTGAAATTAGACATAAAGTACATAGTACAAGGTACAAAGTACTTCCCTCATGTGTTTAGAAGCTCACAAACACAAGGGGACCACTTTCCAAGGTACCCAAATCTCAACAAGCCCAAGCTGGATGATGACACCAAACAGGAGTGAGGAAGAAGCTTTGCTTCTCTTGCAAAGACCCTTGGGTCCCAGGACATAGATGCATGGTAAAGGGACAGATCCACTACATTGAGGTGGAATCAGGTAGTGAGGAGGAGGATGATGAGATCGGGGCACAAGTAGTTAGTGATTCAGAGGATGAGACCACACATGAGCCAGAGCGGCATCTGAAAAAACCTCAGATACTGGCAGAGGCACAGCCAAAGGAGACAAAACCGCGTAGAGAGGTGAAAGGGGGAACCATAGCAACCCTTTCCAGAGTACCCAAATACAACACCCTCAGGCTCAAGGGAGTTATACAGGGGCAGCGCATGAAATCTCTAGTCGATGGTGGGGCCACCCACAATTTCATAGATGCGTCCTTAGTAGCCCGGAGGGGGTTACGCACTGAGGATTTCAGGGGTTTCACGTGGCAATAGCAAACGGTTACACTGTGAAATGCTTGGACATGGTCCCAGACCTAGAGGTCAAGCTAGGCAACTACACCCTGATGGATACTTTTTATGTAGTTGCCCTGTCAGATACAGATGCAGTGTTGGGGGTACAATGGCTATATTAATTGGGAGAGATTGGGTTCAACTATCAAATGTTGACCATGAGTTTCAGAGACGCCAGTGGATCGAGAGTGGTACTGAGAGGTATGTCTACAGGAGCACCCAGGGTAGTATCATCGAAGAGGATGGAGCGGATCTTTCCTCACGGTGATGTAGCATATGCAGCAGAGTGTCTGATCACCACCCAAAAGGATTTAGAGGGTAGAGAGCATTACCATCCACAGATCAGAAAGCTTCTGAGTCAGTATGAGCCAGTGTTTGGGTCAATACCACCAGGGGGACCACCAAACAGGGGGTTCTAGCATACTATTGAGTTGGAGCCAGGGGCTACACCGGTGATCACCGCGCCCTATAGGCACCCCAAGAGATTCAAGGACGAGATCGAGAATGCAATCAAAGAATAGCTTGCAATGGGGCACATCAGGCCTAGTACGAGACCTTTTGTTTCTTCATTCATTCTAGTACTGAAGAAAGATGGCACATTGAGGATGTGCATTGACTACCGAGCTCTCAATAAGAAAGCGATCAAGAACAGGTACCCCATTCAGTGCATAGATGAGTTGATGGACAAACTACATGGGGTAGTTTTCTTCACCAAGATTGACCTGCGGTCAGGATATCATCAGATCGGCATCAGAGAGCAAGACATAAAGAAGACAACGTTCAGATACCATTTTGGACATTTCGCGTTTTTGGTCATGTCGTTTGGGTTGACCAACGCACCAGCCACTTTTCAGTCTTGCGTGAATCACATCTCCAGGGGATAGTTGAGGAAGTACCTTTTGGTATTCTTCGATGACATATTGATTTATAACAAGACATGGGATGAGCATCTGGCACACTTGGAGGAGGTCTTGGGCATTATCCAAGCACAGTCATTATATGCCAAGGAATCCAAGTGTGAGTTCGGTATGACAGAGCTACTGTACTTGGGGCATATCTTCAGTGAGCAGGGAGTACAGCTTCATCAGGAGAAGATCAAGGCCATTATGGATTGGCCAACACCCAAGAACCTCACAGAGTTGAAGGGATTCTTTGGGCTATGCAGTTACTACAGGTGGTTTGTCAAAGGATTTTCATAGTTGGGGGCACCGCTCACAGATCTAACCAAGAAGGGTGTTTTTCAGTGGACGGATGAGTCACAAACTTTTGAGAAAATGAAGGAGGTTATGAGCACATGCCTTGTTCTCACCCTTTCGGATTTATCTCAGTCGTTTCTCTTAGAGTGTGATGCATCAAGGGTGGGGATTGGAGCCGTTTTGATGAAGGGAGGCCATCCCATAGTCTTCGAGAGCAGTAAGCTCAACGAGTCGGAGAGACTCTATTCGATTTACGATAAGGAAATGCTGGCAATCATGTATGCCTTAACCAAATTCAGACAGTATCCTGTGGGTAGCAGATTTGTAATGAAGACTGATCACAACAGTCTCAAGTATTTCCTAGATCAGAAAGACCTCAGCGAGAGACAACAGAAGTGGATCTCAAATATCCAAGCCTTTGACTTTGACACTGAGTATGCTAATGGAAAAAGGAACGCCGTAGCAGACGCTTTGTCCAGGAGGCCAGATGGGTGTTTGATGATGGATATTTGCACAGACGGGAAGGCACATTTGTTTGAGGAGTACTCCAAAAACAAATTTGCTTGTGAGGTATTGGATGGACAAGTAGTTGATGATGTTGAATTTTTAATGATGGCTCAAACACATGTAGTTTATTATCAATTTAGCATGAACTTGAACCATAAACAATGCAACAATACAATAGTTGCAGTAAACCAAGATCACAAGAAGAATAACCATGCATAAGACACAAGACGTTATCCTAGGAAAACCCTTCTCAAACAAGGGAAAACCCCCGCAACCCTTTACTATATTGTCAAGAGAAGATCACCCTCACACCATAAACCCTAGCGCACACAAGAGAGTGCTCTATGAACAAGAAAGCTAGCCCATAGAAAAGAGTGCGCACCAAATTTCAGCTCACCAAGTGAATGCGTTGAGTGAATGAGATATGATCCACAATGGGGATGTATCTCTCTAAAAAATACATGAACTAACTTATCAAATAGATGTGTCTATTGGCACAATAGGGCCTACTTGTACAACTCAATAATATAATTAATCTTTTACATAATATTAATTATCTTTACACAGTAGGGTCGACTTGTACCCTTCACAATACAAATTAGGGTTTCACAATAGTCTTAATATAGCAGGGGTCTCACACACATCCTCTAGTGCTCTGCCACTAGGGACAAGTCCACATGTGCTCAACCATAAGGGACATCACTCTCAAACAGATCAACTCAACTAAATCCATAGGAGTACGAACTAGAGAGCCATCTCAAGTCATCTCAACTCAGTCCAGAGGAATACGACAAGAGATCAACACAAGTCATCTCAACTCAGTCCAGAGGAGTATGACTCACCTATCACATAGGCGTTCTCACAGATCATCGCAACTCAGTCCAGAGGACTACGATCTGGAGGATGTCTCATGAAGTTGCAATCATCAACACTCCCTCTCAACTAGGGAGGCATTCTCCACCAGGCCAAGTCTCTCACAGAAGTACTCGAACTTCATCCTGGCAAGCAGTTTGGTGAAGACATCTGCAACTTGCTCGTGTGTAGAAAGGTACTGCACATGTACTGCTTTCCTCTGCACCATATATCTGATGTAATGGTATTTGATCTCGACGTGTTTCGATTTATCGTGAAACACGGGATTCTCATAGAACTTCGCACAGCTCTGGTTATCGCAATGGATAACGGTGGAATCCATCTCATGTCCAAATAAGTCTGCAAGGAGCTTGTGAAGCCACACTGCTTCGCGGATTGCCACACATAATGCAATGTACTCTGCTTCTGTGGTACTCAAAGCCACAAAAATTTGTTTCCTGTTGCAACAGGAAACCATGGCAGGTCCCAAAGTAAAAAAACAACCAAAGGTGCTCTTCTGGTCCACTACGCTCCCTACCCAATCTGCATCGACATATCCCTGCAATCTCATGTCTACACCGGAGGCATATCTCAGTCCATAACCAACTGTGCCTCGTAAATATCTCAACACATGCTTCGCTGCTATCCAATGTGTCTGTATCGGTTGACTCATAAACTGATTGAGTACACTCACTGCATAGTATATATCAGGTCTGGTGTTAACCAGATACATCAATGA
>JASDQU010587280.1:34041-47718 GCA_032191745.1 Picea mariana | reverse complement strand
TAAATACAGAATCACTTCTACTATTATTCTTGTGGAAGCAATTAAACCACGATCACAACCACAATGCACAAAGTGAAATATCAATAACACACAACACAAAAGTTTTACCAGGAAAGCGTAAAGCTAAAAACCCCACTATCATATATTATGTATATCATGAATCATGAAACAATCTGATACAAAACTCTAATCCAAGAGCTCTCAGTACAATACAATCGTCTCACACTGTCGTACACAAATCAACAAATACATGTGCCAATTTCCATGTCCAGACAGCCTGCCTCCTCTGCACAATCTTTGCAATTTGAATTCTCACAATGATCGAATGAATACAATTGCCTAGTTTGCACATCCTCATAAGCATATCCACTGCATGTGTGAACAAATCACAACTAATAGCCAACTGTCCCTTTCACCTGTTATCTCAACTAGATCTCCAATGGATTTGCATGCATGCAGTTAACCGTGGCGAATCTTCAATTGCATGTGAGTTCACTGATTGTGAATTAATGAATAATTAATTCACTGAACTCTCACTAGTGCAACTAAGCTTAACTCACTTAACTACACTCATAATTCTGTTACAATTCCAAATCACTCAGTTATGAATGAGATAATAGATTAATATTTATTGTCTAATTTAATTAAGGGAAAAGTAAATCAGACACATGTTTCTTGTTAACTTTTCAACACAATGAACTGGGTGGCTTTGTCAGCTTCAATTGGAGCAGGTGACAAGGTAGTTAGGGTGGAAGCAGGGTGTAGTGTAACATCCATGGGACCCAATGGATGGAATCCCAACCCCACCTTAAAGGGGTTGTGGATGGTTTAGCTATGTAGGGCTTGGTTGTAGCTATGATGAACATAGGGGAGACTCTCATCCCATTTGCAGGGGTTCTTGGAATTGTACATGCGCAGGATATGCACAATAATATGATTGACGGCCTCGGTTTGGCCATCTATCTAGGGGTGGAAGGAAATGAATTTGGTGAGCTTGGTGTCCATCAGTGACCAGAGGCTAAACCATATTGTGTTGAGGAACTGACTGTCCCAATCTGAGACAATGGTTTGTGGGATTCCAAAATGTACCCAGACTCATTCAAATAAGATCTTGGTAGTGGCCTCTGTTGTGATTCTCTTCTTGCAGGTGGCCAGAATCGCCATCTTGGAAATGAGATCAACAACCATAAAAATAAAATCATTTTCCCTCTTGGTGGACAGAAGGCCCGACATGTATTCCATTGAGATGAATTCCCATGGCTTGTCAAGAGTAGGAAGAGGGGTGTACATGCCTAGTTTCTTAGTGGTCGGTTTGGAAATAGCATAGGCAGTGCAAGACCTGATATAATTGTTGACATCCTGTCGAAGTTTCAACCAGTAGAAATGTTTCTACAACACTTCCATTGTCTTTTTGACATCAAATTTTCTTTCCACCTAACTGTAGTGGGCTTCCCAAATCAGCTTCACTCACTCTCTTGATAGAACGTAGAGATGGACCAGATGGCATAACTTTCCATCTTGAAGATGGAAATTAGCGACAAGTGAGTTTACGCGCAACATTTGGTAGGTGGTGGAGAAGTCGGGCTTTGTCTCATAGAGATGGATCCATCTGGAGGTCTCGTGGCCACAAGAGTATAGCACCATGGTGAGTGTCATGACTGGAGGTCAGATAAGGAAATCAATGACTCGGTTGGTACTTCCCTTCTTTATACTTGATGTTGAGGTGGAACTGTTGCAAGTATGTGAAACACTTCTGATGGTGGTCATTATGAAATGTTCCTTGTCTCTTCATGAATTGCAGTGGCTTATGATCAGTGTGGATGACTATCTCCTTCCCAAGAATGTAATTCCTCCACTGGTAGCATGATTTCATAATGGAGTACATTGTTTTTTCATAAGTAGAGTACTTACGAACGACATATGATGGTGTCTCACTATGATAGGCCACAGGGTGGTCATTCTAAGTGAGGACTACACCCACAACATAGTCTGAAGAATATGTCTCAATCTCAAAGGGTTGTTTCAAGTCTGGTAATGAAAGTATTTAGGCTGAGCACAAGCGTTTATTCAAATCATTGAATGCTTGTTGTTGGGAAAGGACCCACAAAAAATTTTCCTTACCACCACACCTGGTTACTTGGCTAAGGGTCCATGCAATATGGGAGAATCCCAACATGAACCTGCGATAGAAATTGGCAAGGCCTAAGAAGCTTTGAAGCTCAATGAGTGTGGTTGGGGATGGCCAGTCACGAATGACTTGGATATTGGCTGGATCCACATGCATACCATGACGATCAATGATGTAGCCTAGGTACTGGACCCTATCCATGTCGAAGGAGCATTTTTCCAAGTTGGCATATAGCTTGTGTTGTTGGAATGTGTGCAGAACCTGCTAAATATGTTGCAAGTGTTCCACCCAAGTCTTGTTGTAGATGAGGATTTCATCTAGATACACCACTACAAAAGTATTAGTGAAAGGTTGTAGGATATCATCCATCATCCTCATGAAATTTGTTGGAGAATTTGTCAAACCAAAGGGCACGACCAACCATTCAAAAATACCTTCTTTTGACTTGAAGGCGGTCTTCCATACAAATGTTTGTTCTCTTGGGACTTGGATGTAGCCATACTTTAGATCAATATTACTGAAGTATTTTCCTCCCTTGAGATGATCAAGGAGATTGTCAATTTGGAGAATCAGGTATCAGTTCCTAACTGTGATTTTATTTAGGGTCTGGTAATCAATGCAGAGTCACTAGGTCTCGTCTTTCTTCTGCACCAACACAATTGATCTCCCACAAGGTGATGAGTTGGGATGGATATGCCCCTTGTGGAGTAGTTCTTGGATCTATCACTTGATCTCCTCATTCTATAACATAGAGAAATGGTAGACTGGCCCATTGGGTAGTAGTGCGTCGGGGGTCAGATCGATGGGATGATTGACCTGACAGTGCAGAGTTACCTCTGTGGGTGAGGAGAATATATCTTTGTATTCTTCCATGACCTTATCCACTTGATTTTTTTTTGTCGAGAGGTCGGACACAGAGGCCCTAGATGTGGCTGCAATCTTTCGCTCACTATGAGAGAGAATCACAAAGAAGACAAAATTCATGATCTGAGAGATGACCTTCCTGTATTGTTTGGAAAAAATCAAGGAAATAACACTAGGTGGGACTGCCTCGGGTATCCTATACAATTTCCTGTTCAAAGTAATAATAACACTGCGAGGCCTAGANTTGTTGACATCCTGTCGAAGTTTCAACCAGTAGAAATGTTTCTACAACACTTCCATTGTCTTTTTGACATCAAAGTTTCTTTCCACCTAACTGTAGTGGGCTTCCCAAATCAGCTTCACTCACTCTCTTGATAGAACATAGAGATGGACCATATGGCATAACTTTCCATCTTGAAGATGGAAATTAGCAACAAGTGAGTTTGTGCGCAACATTTGGTAGGTGGTGGAGAAGTCAGGCTTTGTCTCATAGAGGTGGATCCATCTAGAGGTCTCGTGGCCACAAGAGTCTAGCACCATGGTGAGTGTCATGACTGGAGGTCAGATAAGGAAATCAATGACTCGGTTGGTACTTCCCTTCTTTATACTTGATGTTGAGGTGGAACTGTTGCAAGTATGTGAACCACTTCTGATGGTGGTCATTATGCAATTTTCCTTGTCTCTTCATGAATTGCAGTGGCTTATGATCAGTTTGGATGACTATCTCCTTCCCAAGAATGTAATTCCTCCACTGGCAGCATAATTTCACAATGGAGTACATTGTTTTTTCATAAGTAGGGTACTTACGAATGACATATGATAGTGTCTCACTATGATAGGCCACAGGGTGGTCATGCTAAGTGAGGACTACACCCACAACATAGTCTGAAGAATATGTCTCAATCTCAAAGGGTTGTTTCAAGTCCGGTAATGAAAGTATTTAGGCTGAGCACAAGCGTTTATTCAAATCATTGAATGCTTGTTGTTGGGAAAGGACCCACAAAATTTTTTCCTTACCACCACACCTGGTTACTTGGCTAAGGTTCCATGCAATATGGGATAATCCCAACACGAACCTGCGATAGAAATTGGCAAGGCCTAAGAAGCTTTGAAGCTCAATGAGTGTGGTTGGGGATGGCCAGTCAAGAATGACTTGGATATTGGCTGGATCCACATGCATACCATGACGATCAATGATGTAGCCTAGGTACTGGACCCTATCCATGTCGAAGGAGCATTTTTCCAAGTTGGAATATAGCTTGTGTTGTTGGAATGTGTGCAGAACCTGCTAAATATGTTGCAAGTGTTCCACCCAAGTCTTGTTGTAGATGAGGATGTCATCTAGATACACCACTACAAAAGTATTAGTGAAAGGTCGTAGGATATCATCCATCATCCTCATGAAATTTGTTGGAGAATTTGTCAAACCAAAGGGCACGATCAACCATTCAAAAATACCTTCTTTTGACTTGAAGGCGGTCTTCCATACAAATGTTTGTTCTCTTGGGACCTGGATGTAGCCATACTTTAGATCAATATTACTGAAGTATTTTCCGCCCTTGAGATGATCAAGGAGATTGTCAATTTGGAGAATCAGGTATCGGTTCCTAACTGTGATTTTATTTAGGGTCTGATAATCAATGCAGAGTCGCTAGGTCTCATCTTTCTTCTGCACCAACACAATTGATCTCCCACAAGGTGATGAGTTGGGATGAATATGCCCCTTGTGGAGTAGTTCTTAGATCTATCACTTGATATCCTCATTCTATAACATAGAGAAATGGTAGACTGGCCCATTGGGTAGTAGTGCGTCGGGGGTCAGATCGATGGGATGATTGACCTGACAGTGCAGAGTTACCTCTGTGGGTGAGGAGAATATATCTTTGTATTCTTCCATGACCTTATCCACTTGCTTTTTTTTTGTGGAGAGGTCGGACACAGAGGCCCTAGATGTGGCTACAATCTTTCGCTCACTCTGAGAGAGAATCACGAAGAAGACAAAATTCATGATCTGAGAGATGACCTTCCTGCATTGTTTGGAAAAAATCAAGGAAATAACACTAGGTGGGACTGGCTCGGGTATCCTATACAATTTCCTGTTCAAAGTAATAATAACACTGGGAGGCATAGACTCATACACAACATGGAATTTCCATAAACAAAGTTGGACCAAAAGAACATCACAAAATTTGAGAGGAGAAACATCATAGAATACCTCATATTTTAATGGATTGATGTCGTACGACAAGCGGTACTGTTGGCTAACACAAATATTGCTTCCTTGGCAGAGCCATCCAATGGTGTAGGGATACGGGTGCGGTGTTGTCGGTAGGGCTAGCCACTTGACGATAGCTACTGAGATGAGATTCTTTTGGCTATTGCTATCAACGATGAAGTGCAACGGGGTTCCTTTCACCCACATCCATGAATGAAAGAGGCGCTCACCTTATTCTATCTCATATGGTTCAGCGGGCTGGATCTTGGTGGTAGAAATGGTGGCATTGGGTTCCACATCAATGATCCATCTCCTCCTTTCTGGTTCTAACTCAGATTTGGAACCCACATCTGATTCAGAGGATTTCACCTCAACCACTAATGAATTCTTTGAGCAGCAATCAACAGTGTTATGCCAGGGGATTTTATGGAAGTCACACCACTTCCCGGTATCTTTATTCCTCTTTCTAGTGTCCTTCTTTGCTTGTGGCTTAGACTGGTTTTCCTGAGGTAGTCCATATTTTCTTTGTCCTTTTTTCTACAAGTTTGGGCCTCCCTTTCCTTTCTTTTGTTGTGTGGGGTACCTAGGCCCAAATTTCCACGTCTTTTGTTTAAGATTCTACTCGATTTTGATGACATATCGATAGGTCGCGCCCAAGGATGAGATGTCTAGAAATTCCATTTTGACCTTGATGTATCTATGCAGACCACCACGATACTTGAGCACCAGATGTCGCTTAGAATCTTTGATACCCAACTTGGTGCGCAAGGTATGGAAGATATTTGTGAACTCTGACACTGCTTGGTCTCTTTCCTACCACAGTGTGGTCCATTTTGTATACAAGTCTTCATAACTTCCGATAGGGTAGTATTGTTCCTTAATAACATCCTTGAAGGACTCTCAAGTGACCATGAATATAAATAATGAGGGCTCATCTGTTTCCTTTTTCTCATAGAAATTCGCCCACCAATATTTGAAATGGGGAACGACTTTGAGGAGTGCAAAAGTAATCTTTTCTTTGCTCGAAAAGTTATGGACAAAAAAATACCCTTCTAGTAGATTCAACTATTTGTCCACAACATCTCCGTCTATCTGACCTTCAAATATAGGAATATCAAATTTGATTTGTACCTTTAAGGGGGCAGTGCCTCCGCTCGAGGAAGATGTGTCACCTGTTGGTAGCCGCTGAAGGATTTGTGCAAAACTATCCATGATCTCGTTCCTTTGTTCCGTGAGGGCTTCCTCGAGAAAAAATTTCAAATGATCTCCTATCCCATTGTCCTTATTTTCTCCCTCCATGAGAGGTCTCTTGGGAGTGCGAGAGATTTTGTACTCAAGATAAATAAGCTCGAGACTCGATTCTTTGTACCGTCATCTCATCGAGGACATGCATTAAGAACAACAAGGAGAAAACCCCTCTGATACCACTGATCTATATTTTATGTGTAGAATGAAATGAATACATATTACTATTATTATTAACATAGAAACACAAGAAACAATAATATATATATATACAGTAAAAATGGCTTCTATTCAATAAGGAAATATGCTGAAACTGTAAAATGTATACTGAAACAAGCTTGCTAGAATGGTGGCGGCTTATATAAGAGAAGAGATGTGAATGTTGTGCTCATTCACAAGAAGATGGTTACAATGAGGATATTCAAGCATTTTTACAATAAACAGGAATTCCAAAACCCTAGAAATACAAAAACCTAACCCTAGGAGATGAAGCACCAAAAGTCATGTGGGCCCCATTGGGGTAAGTTACTACATCAACTTCTCAAGGTCGTAACTTTTGCATACGATCTTCGTTTTAGGCGCACGATAGCCCATTGGAAAGGTCTATTCGAGGAATACACATGTTTCTATCATAATCTGACTTTTTCTCCATTCTACCTATGGAGATCCCTAAAAACGTTGTTTAGGGCCTCAAAATAGCCCCAGAAGTCTAGGACTCAAAAACTAGTAAAAAAATACCAAACTGAAAAACTGTCAAAATGAGCCAATTGGAATAGGTGGGAGGCCACCAAAATCCATCCGGATCATCGTATGTCCAAAGAGTATCAATCAATAAATATTCTCTTAACACGTGTCTTATCCTTCACTGAATCAAATTGATTTTGCTGGCATGGGTTGCTCAGTTCTCACATAGATCACTTTTCAGATAATGCAACTTGGATATTTATCTATTATGGAGGCTTGTCCATAGGGGAGGAAACTGAACTGGTTCCAATATGTCATGAATGATTCCATTGAGGCCATTTCATAGGAATGTGTGAAGACGTCGAATTTTCACTATGGATATTTTCTTATAGCTTCCACCATTTGAATTAGAAAACACTTAAAGGGTTCAATCTACTATAGACAAAAGGGGGTTTCATCTCGGTGGCGTATAAACCAAGGAAAATACGTTGATACATTGTAGTTAAATGAGGAAATCCAATATCAGGGAAAGGTCTAGCATAATTCCAAGCAAAAAATGATGTGCTGTCTAAACTTCAACACCACCATATTGTTTCTCTGGTTGGATACTGCGAGGAGCGTTGTGAAATAATTTTGGTCTATGAATAAATTCGTAATGGGACTCTGAGGATTCATTTTTATGGCACAAATATTCCACCTCTTTCCTAGAAATAGAGTCTCAAAATATGTATTGGCGCTGCAAGAGGCCTATATTACCTTCATACTAGAACAACCCAAGGAAATATTTATTGTAATGTGACGAAAACAAATGTTTTGCTTGATGAGAATGTTGTCACCAAGGTGGAATATTTTGGTCTGTCAAAAACCATACCTACATTCGACCAGACACATGTGAGAATACAGTAAAAGGAAGTTTTGAATACCTTGATCTCGATTATTTCTCAAGGTAGAAACTCACTGAGAAGTGTGATGTTTGTTTTTTTGGTGTTGTGCTAATGGAGGTATTTTTTCAAGGCATGTAATCAATCCCTCTCTTCCAAGAGAGTAAGTCAACATAGTAGAGTGGGAAATGCACTGGTAGAAAAGATGAATGTTTGACCAGATCATTGATCCTCATCTTGTGGGTACAATTAATCACGGTTCTTTGGGAAAGTTTGGAGAGACAAAAAATAAGTGTTTAGCAAAGAAGGGTATTGATAGGATTTCTATGGGAGATGTTCTATGGAACTTGGAGTATTCCTTGCAACTTCAGGAGATTTCCATGCAAAATGATCCAGTCTATAATAACGCTAATCTCATTGGAAACTTCCTCTTCACTTCCCCAAGCAGAAAATTTTGATAATAGTATAATTACAATGGTTCGTGAAAGGCGAAGTGCTCAAGAATTAGTAGTTGCAACAAGTGAAATATTTTTGCAGTGGATGAATTCTCAAGGAAGGTGAATGCATAGTAAATTCGTCTAAGGGAGTTTTCAATGTAGGTTGTTTATTTCTATCTCTAAACAAGGAAATCAACCCTCTAGGATATTGGATGTTCTATATGTAAACATTCAAGTGGGATATCTTCAAATTTGTTCATTTTTCATCTATTTTTCATGTTGCTTCCATTGTTAGCTTTATTTTGTTTCTTTCACTCATGTATATTTGAGTGAGCCATATGTATTTTCGAGTACTAGTGAAACTTCCTCTAAAGAGTTAGGCTTTGAAACTGGTATAGGTGGTAGTGAGCCTTGTTTCTTTTATTTCAATTTTACCCTTCCTGAAATCAATCGAACCTATTACCCAATTTGTGAAATCAATTGGACAAATTAATTTTCTAGTCTAAAAAATAATTGTAAACTTCACTTGAATTAAAATATTGGGACAACAATCTAGGGATTATGCAAGATGAAGTGGTTTCATTTTTCATATGTGAAGAGGGAAAGGAAGGAATATGCACGGATAAACAAGAAATTAATATGGACATAGTCATTGAGTGGTGGGTCCTACTGAGAGGGAAGGAGGTATAGTTATGACATTAACTCTCATAGAATTTAATCAGATGTAAGTTCCCTTGGACCCAACATAAAATCCATCTTGTGATAKATCCCCCCGCACAAKCTCTTGGTGTTCACCCATGCAGAGCTTAGGGTTGCAACCAAGAATTCTAGTCCCACCCTCATTCTTGGAGAAGGTGTATTTGGGTYTGTGTATAGAGGTTTGATCAAGAGCCAAAGAGATCATTTGGGTTTCSACATTCTTKTCCTTTGAGAAGAACCATTTATTTATCATTGATTGTAGTGCTCCATAAACTTCTGCATTTCTTGTTTTCTTTGGCTTTTTCCTTGAATTCTCAATTGGGTTCTTTGGAAACCTAGAGACATAATATCGTTTTCTTGATCAAAAAATCAATTTCATGGTTGTTATACATATTGGGTTCCTTTGTTTCTATCAATTTGATTGAAAAAAACTTACAACAAAGTATTTAAATTTCCTTTTCAGCTAATAAATTTTGCAGCAAATCAGTAAGAGTTATGCCATGGTCCTAGACTGATTAAATTTTTCATTCTCAGTCTTTTGAATTTTATTGGGGCCTTGTGGTTTTGTCTTATTTCTCGAGTTTTGTTCTTTAAAAGATGTAGATTTTTTATATTAGGCCTACCATAATTTCCTATTCATAGGTTTTGTTGTTTTTTTAATTTTGCACCCTTGATAGAAATCGCCAAAAAAAACATGTTTGGAGGATTTAAAAAGGATAATGGTGTTTCATTCAATATTTATAACATATTTTTTGCACTATAAAGTAGGATGAAGGGAAGTAATAAGAAAGACAATGTCAAAGCGGTAAAGAAGTCCACTCAATTTTGGACAAAAGCTCCTTCAATTGTGATGTCCTGGGTGGACTATGAGGACAACAACGATAATTATTACACAACTGTTGCACCCCCTATTTGAGGAAATAATCAACCAAGAGAAAAACAAGAGTTTGATAAAGAGGCATTGCTTTTTTTTCCTTGTTGTGTTTCCTTGAAGAAAGTATTATGTTATTCTCAAGTTGACAAATTAGAAGAGAAGCCTATACATACGTTTTTATTTTATTGTATATTCATCATTAAATTGGAAAAATAACCTACATACAACAAAAACCAAAAAATGGGATTCTTTCATCTTTGTTGATTTCATGTTAATTCTATTGATTTTACATAGATATATTCCTTCGTGTCAATAATTGTGGGATTCAATATGGGGTTTTGTTGTATATCTTATTTTTCAAAATCTGAAGAGTACTTGATAAAATTTAAAGAGATTTTTCACTTTTGTTGTGGGTAGAGCATATAATTTTCTAGCTTTCAGTGTTCTGTATCCACTTAGACCTCGTAGGCCAATTGGATCATAGTGAAAATTAGTTAGAATTTATATCATTAAATTTTTTATTCCAAAATTTTTGGTTATTTTCCTTCCTGCATTTGCCATTCTAACCTGAATACTTCCAGAGAGTGAGCTTTGAATTTTCTACCCCATTCTTGTTACAAAGTTTGCATATATAGGTTCATCGCACAGGGTTATCAATGCATCTTATATCACGAGTTCCTATGGTAGGTGTTTATAGTAAGACATCGTTAAAAGAAATCTCTTTATGTTTTCATTTATCCCGGTGTTGTTGGTGTAGTTTCTTTCCTATCTTTCGATAGCTAGAAGGCCTTGAGTTGATTAAAACAATGGAGATATGGTGGTCAAGAATCCAATACCTTAGACTCGTAATACACTTCCTACAAGGTCCCGAAAACTTGAGATTAGGGGTGTGAAGTAGTTAGGTTTTAAATGAGGTACTAGGTCTCACTATGTCACCTCTGCAAATGTGTATATGGGGATGTGTGTMATTGGTTGTATAAGGAAAAAAAATCAGTTAATGGATATACCTGTTTGGAAATATATTCATCTACGTACATTGTGTTTAATATTTTCAATGGCTTAGTTGTAGGACCTTAAGCTATATAACATGCTTAAATGTGTTAGATTGTGGTGGAAATGAAAGATTTGAACTTTTAGTGTTGTAATATGTGTACTTCAATGTTTTAGGTGGCTTTTCTGTTAGAATTTTCTTTCTTCTGRGAAATCCACACAACAATTCCTATGTTTTCTCTGGCTCAACAAATTKTTTGAAAATTATGGCATGTACACATACAGTTCCAACTTATTTCTCATGTGAAGTATTAGGTTCAGTTTATCAAAACCTATTCGAACATTTTATGTCATCGTTTTCAACATGTAATGGAATTTGATTTAAATGTCAKAATGTGGACGCATTCAGATATCAAATTTTAAATTTGAATTTTCTTCTCACTAGTCCCATTTTCTATTTAGTTAATTTTTATATTATCCCAAGGTCAGTCTATCTTTTGGTATGTGGATTTTAGATCCATGCATTACCCATCGAGGTTGCAAGTTGTATGATAAAGTATCTTTACACTTCCCAAAAGAAAACCCTCCTAAAAATGTTTCAGATATTTCTCCTTCAAAATGGTTCATGTCGTTTTTACTAAAATTAGATTCCTTTATGTAACCATGTAAATTAGTCATTTTCATTGATATTTTGTGCTTATATTATATGTTGATGTATTTGCATTTGATAGCTTAACTTCAACACCACACTATATATTAATTTTTGAATGATGGTCGTCATTCATCGACATTGGTTAGTTTGTGCATATTGATCACTTAAATGCACACTTTCATTGTTAAGTTATCACTTTTTATAATTGATCATTGTTTACAAATATTCTTTCATATAATTTATATCACAACATATTTGATTATTTAGTTCAATGTCAATGTCCATGCCACTTGACCAATCTTCCCATATAGTAAATAACAACATACAATTAAGAGTTGTTTTTTATCCATAGCTTAACTATAGTATTACAACTTAAATTCTCTATTCCACAACTTTATCACTAATGTTGAATACCTTTTAAATATTTGTGTACTAATTCTTTAAATATTTGTGTACTAATTCTAAAGGTTCAAAATATTTTTACATCTAGATATAATAATTATGCCTAAGGTGATTTTTAAAAGGTTGGTTTATAGGATATTTCGTCATCTCACATATGGTTAATTACATCGATGAAGTTTTTAAGGGGAAGCTATCCCACTGCATATTCTTCCTCTTCCATTTCTGTCTGGAAAAGTCACATTCACATATTTGTTATTATTGCATGTGGTCATGTAGCAGGGGATTCAAATTTGGAGTTACATGATGGTTGAAAATATTTCACTAGATGTGAGATGAAGATGGACCTTTTGAAGTATTCATTTTCCATCCAAAGGAAAAATTCACTTCAGTGTTTCCTTTCCCCTGCTTCGGGAGTATGCTAGTATTGAAGACATATAAAATGGAAAATTGTCAGTGCATGACAAAGCTAAATCTAGGGGTGGGTAGAAAAAAAAGAGAATGTAACAAAGAAAAAAAAGAAAATAAATCTTTGAAAGTTGTGCACATTTTTCTAGGAAGTAAAATGTAATACTTGTCACACTAGAAAACATTAGAGAAATACAGTAAGGGTGCAATTGTAATAATGGAAAAGGTGGCAAAAGAAGACTAAATTTGGAAGCACACAAATACGCAATAGGATATTTGCACTAATAGTATTCATGACAATAGAATGCAATGTTTCGTTTGATCGATTAGCCAAGTTCCTTTGAACCATTTAGATATAAGAAAACCTATTATGTGAAAATATTAACTTGAGTTCAATAGAAAACATTGGAACTTTTGCATATATGCAAGAAGGGTTCAACAAAGTGCTTTATAAAAAAACTATAAGGAAGCGACTTTACAACACGTGATAAAGTTTCATAAAATATATTAATGGAATAAGATGGAATACCTAACCAAGTGTAATAAAGAAAACATAAAATATTGCTATAGAATAAATTCAATTTTTTATATGGTGATGGAGAAAATAGTCTAAACAATAATATTTATCAAATGAAAGTAGTATGAAACAATAATAACAACCAAATAAATCAAGTATTGGAGAAAACACAGTAAAACCATGAACTTAAAATTCATGTAAGAAATTGGCAATGTAAAGTTGACCAACAATAATGATCTTATAGAAAATCCAAGGTTGACATAGAATGTCGACACCAGTAAGAACATTTGTGAAACTACTTGTATCCTTGTGATACATAGTCTATCTATGCTCTTTATGTACACATGCTTGTAATAAATGCGTTTAGGCATAACATATTACTTTAGGAGCTAAATGAAGAAAATTGTGAGAACATGTGCTTTGTAGATGGAATTAGAATATTTTATTTTCTGTTAATTGAGCATTAGTACAATAACATCAAATTTCTACATGAACTTGAAATATTTATTTTGAAGAAAGTTATGCCCGTGCTCATAAGGTCCATGAAAGAAATATGATTTAAAGCAATTGACAACCTATGGAAAACTAAAAACAATGATCATGTATCATACCCTAGCTTGACATAGTTTTTTTTTACAGTAAAAGGACTTCACAAGTTATTTTATGCATATGTGCATCTGTAAA
>JASDQU010587280.1:20726-33974 GCA_032191745.1 Picea mariana | reverse complement strand
CCATTTATAGCACAATAATAGATAGAAGAAGTGTGGGGAAGGATCGAAGGACAAAAGGATCAATGGCACAAAATAGGATCAATTGTGAAGAAAGTATGGCACAAAGTATGGTGCACAGACATAGGAAGTCGTGAAAGGATGAAAACAAAAGTGCATAGAAGGATCGAATGAGGAAATTATCAATGGCGTATAGAAGGGTTAAATCACAAAAGAAAATTTGCAGGGTGCTTTGAACCAGTGTGACAAACAATGCAGTGGAGTGTGTTAAGACGAAACTAGTGTGACATAATGGACTACGATGAATTATGTGGAAGATTACGTAGAAGAAATTATGCAGTGCACCTTGAGCCAGTGAGATGAATGGTGCAGTAGATTGTGATGAAACAAAGCCCATGTAAAAAGCGATGGCGTGGAATGTGATGGGATGAAGGGAGCGACTAGATGACTGCACAACAAAGAAAGTGTGGCATGATGAAGAACTATGACATGACATTTGGGATCTTATTCTATCTACACAGTAGATGCTCTATAGACCATAATTTGATTTGTTGTGTCAACCGTGAGGAGATAATTTGATAATACTAAGTTCTGTTGATGGATATGAGCTGGAGCTTATTCATTGGAATATTTGGTCCATTTGATTTAGTCAAAGAATGTCTATTCGTAACTGAACAAATAAATATTCTTAATTTAGATAGAAGTGTGTCCACATATAACTATCAGGACTTTGATCTGGTCAATATTTGTCCACAATATAACTATCATGCATCCACATATTTTATTTAGATAGAAGTGTAACTGACAGGACTTTTATCTAGTCAAGATTTGTCGACAATATAAATGTCATGCGTCTGCATACTTTATTTAGAAAAAAGTGTAACTGACATGACTTTGATCTTATCAAAATATGTCCACAATGTAACTATTATGCATCCACATATAGGAAGGAGAACTTAGAAAAAAAATTATAAATAAGGATGTGCTCAGTTCGATTGAGGCAGGGATGAAAAGAGAAGAAAAAGGACATGTAATTGTTCAAAAAAACTGAACTGGAGACATATCAAATTAATTTTTGTAGAGAAAGGTCTAGTTCTATAATATTTTTTTAAAACAAAATTCAGGGTGGTGCTACGGTGAGTTGAAGCTCACTGAGGATTGGTGTCCTCATTATATGTAACAAGTTGGTGCCTGAGAGGATTAGTGTCCTAATTATCTATGATAGTTTGGTGCCTGAGAAGATTGGTGTCCTCATTGTTTGCAACAGGTTGGTTCCTAAGAGGATTGGTGTCCTCATTTGCGACAGGTGGTTTCCTGTCAAACTAAATAATTGTAAATTGTAAGTTGGTGCTTGCAGAAGAACATAAAGAAATATGTTCTGTGGTTTTCTCCCGCATTGGGTTTCCATGTAAAAAATTGTGGTGTAATTTGTTTTCTATGTTGTGTTTTTGTTTTGCATGTATTTTTGATTAAGTAAGGACTTCTAAATAACTTTAATTTTTTGGAAGGAAATAAAATTGAGAAATATGATACAATATTGATTCATCCCCCCCCTCCCCCCCTCTCAGTGTTGTTGTAAGTTATAAAAAATGGTATCATAGCTCATGTTCCTTCAGTAACAACCTAATAGTTGGAAGGAATATCACACAAAAGGTATGGCAAGTTAAGATTCCTTTTCTTCTTCAACCATACCTCCTCTGTTCATTGGAACAATTTTTTCATTTTGGAAAATTAGAATGAAGACCTACTTAATGTCTCTTGGTATGGAAGTCCAGAAGATTGTGGTAGATGGTTATAAAATCCCATCAAACCCTCCTATTGGTGAAGCATGTAAGAAAATTTACTACAGTAATGAAAGAGTTATGAATTGTATCCAAGGTGTACTTGTAGAAACATAATTTGTTAAAGTAATGTAGTTGGAATCAACAAAGGAAATATGGTATAAACTGGTAAACATTTATGAAGGATATGAGAAAGTAAATTTGGCCAAACTTCAAGCTCACATAATGCAATTTGAAATCCTAAGAATGAGTGAGGATGAAAATATTACATGTTTCTTTCTCAGAGTAGATGAGACTATAAACACTATGAAAGGGCTAGGTGAGAAGATTGAAGAAGCTGCAATGGTTCATAAGGTACTGAGATTTATTCCCTCAAGACTTGATGCAAAGGATTTTGTTATAGAAGAAATGCATGAACTAGATAAACAAACTATGGATAGGCTCCATGGAATTCTAACTGTTTATGAGATGAGTACTGGGAAAGAATAGCTAGATCTAAAGAATGTAGTCTTCAAGCCATCAGTGAAATCGTCAACATCTGAAGATTATGATTCATCATAACACTTTTCAGACAAAGAAGAAGATAAATTTGTAAGGAAACTAAAGAGGGGATCCAAAAAGTATAAAGGTATGTTACCATTGTGATTTCATTGTGGTAAAGTTGGTCATTTTGCATCTAAATGTCCCTTCAAAGAAAACAACACCAATGAAAAAGAAAGAAAAGGAAGGGATAAACCTACAGAGTTTCAAAAGAAAAAGTATTTTAAAATGAACAATTTTTATTCAAAAGAGGATAGAAACAACTCTTCAGACACCGAAGAAGAAGAATATGAGTCAGATACAATTCAAGATGAAAAAATTATCATGGATTTGGAGCAACTCAAATCTGATCAAGAAAAATAAGACACAGAAGAGTGTGGAGTTGTAGTAGACATGGAAGGAGAACTCATTAGTGATATGGAGGAAATATCTTGACTCAAGAAAAAGAATATACCAACAAAATAACAGTTATAGTTTTATAAATAAAAAGACAATGAGATAAACGAAGATATAGTCATCTTAAAAATTCATCTAGAAGAGGCCAAAAGAAGGGAAGAAATATTGATGAATCAGATAAAAGAAAAGGAGAACATCTGTGGAAAACTAGAAGCATAAATAGTGTCCTTAAGAAAATATCTAGAGAAGTCCAAGACTCAAATGAAATTCATAAAAGGATATGAAACTCTAGATAACATTCTTAACAATCAGAGATCACCAAATGAAAAGACAGGACTAGGATATAAGGAAAGTCTGAAAATTTTCAAAGGTGAATCAAGCATCAACATGTCAACTAGTGAGAAGCCTACAAGTTATGCAAATTCTCTCAAGCGAAACAAAATTCAACCTAAAAAATAAAAAGATGATAAGAAGAAGCAATCAGAATTGGATCAGCCCAACTATGCAAACAAATATGAAGCAAGGAAGCAACATGTGCTTGAATCTTATCAAGATGGTAGACAAAGAATGATTCCTAGAAGTAATTTTTTCATTCCAAGGCATCCAATTTTTTTCCATGGATATTGTTTATCTTGTGGAAACTTTGGACATAAGTCTATTAGTTGGAGGACTTTTAGACATAACAAAAATATAGGAATGAGATTCAATAAACCTTGAGTGGTTATGTATCGAAATTCCTTCTCCCCTCTACTAAATGACCTTGAACGCCACATATGCAATGATTTTGGACACAATTCAAGTGAATGCAGAAGAAATATGTTTCCTATCTATAAGAAAGACATACAAGAATATTTTACCAAGGTTTGGAGAAAGAAAAATAAAAACAAAGAGAATTGTGGACTAGCTCTATATCCCAAAAATCAAGAAAATCAATGGTATATTGACAGTGGCTTCTCCAAGCATATTACAGGAGACAAGAGTAAGTTTGAATTCCTAACTAAACAAAAATGTGGTAAAATTACTTTTGGAAACAATGCTCCAGCTAGAATTAGAGGAAAAGGAACTGTTGTACTAGATGAAGATATGAAAGGAAATACCAAAGCACAAAATGTGTTATATGTAGATGATCTAAAAAATAACTCGTTGAGTGTAATTCAAATGTGTGAGCAAGGACACAATGTTATCTTTAATTCAAAAGGTTGTAAATTAATGGATGTGAATACATGAAATATTGTTGTCAAGGCAATAAGAACGTCAGGAAATGTGTATGTTCTAAGAAGGAAAAGAAAAATGTTGCATTGGTAAAACTAATGAGAGATGGCTTTGGCACAAAATACTAGGCCATATTATTTTTAATCATCTTGTTAATATAGGAAGAAAAGATGTTGTAAGATATATTCCCAAAATTTCCAAACTCGAGAATATTGTTTGTAAGTCATGTCAATTTGGAAAGCAGTCAAGAGTTCAATTCAAGGCAAGATAACACTTGTAGAAATTTAATGACAAAATCAGCATGCACAATTTCTAGAATACACTTATAAACCTAGAGATAACTATCATCTATGAACTCTGAAATATATAAACCCATATTCATAAAATATTATGAGTAGAAATACACAATGCCAAGAACTTGTGTAGTGAAATAAACACAATGAACAACAATTACACATCCATGTAATACTCAAAAATTTAGGCAACCAGCCAGGGAAAACCCTAATGTGGGGAAACCCAAAGAGAGAGAGAGATTGTATTAGCTTCGGGAAAGTAAATCAAAAAAAAAATTACATTTAGCAACCAAGAGAATCACTTACAAACACAAACTGTCCCAAAACATGTTGCCTAAAAAATCATGCCAAATCTGTACATTTGTAAGGCCTTGCTGAAATAAACACATCAACTTCCATGCCCACAACATGATGTTGTACCTTCCTTCCTGTACGACCAAACTTCAACAGAAATTTCCCCAAAAATGCCTCAAAAACCGTTCCCACACTTGCCTCGATTTCCATGAAAAAAAATCTTGTTGTACAGCCTATACAGATACATATAGTACGGCATGTCTTCAACAATAAATCACAACTTCTCCTAAATAGAAATTTATCCTTTGGAAATGTGCCCAATCTCCCTTGGAATTTGTGCCAAAAATTTGTTGCTCACTTTCCTCTCTCTAGCTCTCTCGGAAATCTCTCTCAATCTCTTCTTCTCTTGTCTTGCACACTACCCAATGCATTCTCTTATAATTCGAAAGTGACCTTTCACCTTCCAATTGTCTTTTCACCTTCCCCATCCCTAAATCCAAAGGCCAATATCTAATATTTCCTTTACATGATCAAGGGACATGATTCATTCCCTCCAAAATAAATCACTTAAAATATTAAAGTACAATTTCACTTTATAACATAAGTGCACTTTATGAAATAAAGTCACTTAAATATTAGAAGGTACCCTTTATTAAAAAGTCACTTTAATAAAAGAACCACTGTATTACAACATTATAAAAACCCATTACAAATTCAAGTGTATAGTAGTGAAAATATAAGGCTACTTCTGCATACAAGACAAAACATGTGGAGTACCTCATGAGATATAAAAGATAACACTCCCTCTTAGTTAGGGATGTACTCGCTTCCATCACCATCATCTAGTCCCATCACATTGTTCACAGTAGGACTTCCCTCTTAACCTGGATCCAACCTCAACAGCCGCACAAAAATCGAACTAGAATATCTCCTCCTGACAACCACTCTAAACCTAAGATCCTAGGAGAATCCACTCCACTTTGATCTTCTATTCGATCACACCAACTAAGCCTCCTACCAGTGCTCAGAAGAGACTCCCTCTCTTCCCTCGGAATGTAATATTGAATCCTTGTGTTGTGTTGGTTTTGTCACATGAGTGAGAAAAAACACAACACTTACTTGCCTAGTTAAGTCAGCTAAACAAGACAGAGGGTTGTGAGTTGATTTGATAACCAAATACACTTGAAACAAGGAAATAAAAACAAAAACAAAAGGAGACAAAGGTTAGAAAAACTTGCAAGAACTAGAACCATAAAAAATGAAAATGAAAATCATATAGCTACCAATGGATCAATGTATTGATAGGCTAGCACCGTAGACAAAGGCAGGGACTTATGAATCCTCTCTTCCTCCTTGGGAGGGCTCTTGAGTTCCATAATAGAGAGATATTCTCTTCATTAAATTGAAAGTAACAATGGTGAAGAAATACAATGACAATACTCTCAAGAGGTGAGTGGAATGGCCCTTGCTATAGTGCTTGAATGATTCAAAGAGAAAATAGGATTCTCCAAGAAGAATTCTTGTAGCATAACAATACCTTGAAGTTCTTATTTCTCTAGCACACCCATGGAATATATTTATAGTGTCCATTCATGGCAAGATATAACTAGTTCACAATGTGAACAAGGATCCTTTTAGGGCACTTCCTATCCCTTGACCAACCTCCAAGATAAATTTCTCTCAGATCTAAGTGTCAAATCATGTTGGGGTCGGATTGGAAGTGGTTGATATGCTGGCAAGATTCATAAATGAGTCGTTCATGAGAAGTGTGTGAGTTTTCTCGTAGATATTCGTGCATTCTGCACACAATGCGCAATTAGGGATGTGTTGGCGTGCGCATTCTGTGCACAGTGTGCGTGCTTCCTTTGGTGAATTTGTGCACTTTGATTTATGAATAGAGTATATAGTTTTATGCCTTTTTTGATGGATTTTGATGTTGTAGGTTGATATATATTTTATGAGCAGAACGAAACGAATACAGATTATTAAAACATGACTAGCACATAAAAATAGAGATACAGTAAAATTGGTTTTCTATTCAATAAGGAAATAAGTTGAAATTGTAAAATGCAGTGGAAAACAAGATTTTTGGAATGGTGGCGACTTGTCTCTGAGAAGAGATGTGATGATTGCACTCATTCGCAAGAATATGGTTACCATGAGGTTTTGAAGGCCTTTTACAATAAACAAGAATGTCAAAAACCATAGACATCCAATAACCTAACCCCAAGAGATGAAGCGCCAAAAGTCATGTGGGCCTCATTTGGGTAAGTTAGTACATCAACTTCTCGGGGGAGTAACTTTTGCACACGATCTCCATTTTAGGCACATGATATCCCATTGGAAAGGTCTAACTAAGAAAAACATTTTTTTACTAGCCCAGGTCAGTGCTTTAGGAAGTCACCTGGGCCCCAAATCCCCAAAAAATGTCATTTAGGGCCTCAAAACGGCCTTGGAAGTTTGGAACCTGAAAAAACTGTCAAAAAACCGCCAAGGTGGAAAACTGTTTTTCGAGCCAGTGGAATAGGTGGGTGGCCACTGATATCCACTTAGATCAATCCTACCTCCTTAGGAATCAATGGTCTCCATTGTGTTGAGTTCCCCCATCAGATGAGGAAATTTTTGTTGAATTTGGCCCCGGGTGAGCCACTTTCCTTGGTGCAGGAGCTGCCCTGCTTTGACGACTCGATAAAGATGGATCCTTTATTGTCAAGTGCCCTTGATTTGTGTGTCCACAATCATATCACTAGATTCCTATTGCATGCAGTCAGGGTTGAGCTYTGTTGGTTTCAACTKCTCTGCTATCTCTGAGGTGTCCAATAATGGTGGGAAATATGGTCGAAGGAGAGCCATGTTGAAGACTGGATGGAGACCAAGGGGGGAATGTTGAGCTCAAAATCAATGTCACCCACATCCTTGGTGATGGTTTATGKCCCATAAMRRAGTGGGCAAAGCTTCCGATGGGGCCCTATAAGGCRTACATTCTACAAATTCAACCAAACTTTGTCTCCCACCTGAAACTTATGTGGCACCCAATGTTGATCATGGAACTKCTTGTACTTGGAATTAGACTTTTGTAGAATATCCGGAACTTGTTGGTGAATGTGTTGGATATTCTCAATGAACTGGGTGGCTTTTTCAGCTTCTCATGGAGCAGGGGATGAATCAGTTGAGGTGGTTTCCAGGGGTAGTGCAACATGCATGGGGCCCAATGGTTGGAATCCCAACCCCACCTGAAAGGGGTTGTGGCCAGTTGAGCTATGCAAGGATTGGTTGTAGCTATGCTAGAAATAGGGAAGACTCTTATCCCATGTGTAGGGCTATTTTGAATTTCACATGCGCAGGATATGTACAACCATCCGATTGATGACATCAGTTTGGCCATCTGTCTGGGGGTGGAAGGCAGTAGATTTGGTGAGCTTGGTATCCAGAAGTAACCAGAGGCTCAACCAAAATGAGCTGAGGAACCGTCTATCACGGTCTAAGATAATGGTTTGTGGGCTCCCAAAATGTACCCATACTCGTTCAAAGAAGAGCTTGGAAGTGGCTTATGTTGTGATGTTCTTCTTGCAGAACATAGTCTGAATCGCCATCTTGGAAAAGAGATCAACAACCACAAAAAAACTGTCATTTTCCCTCTTGGGGGACAGGACGCCCAACATGTAGTCCATTGAGATGGATTCCCATGACCTTTTAGGAGTAGGCAGAGGGGTGTACATGCCCTGTTTCTTAGTGATTGGTTTGGAAATAACACAGACGGTGCAGTAACTAATATACTTTTCGACATCCTATCGAATTTTCAGCCAGTAGAAATGTTTCTACAGCATGACCACTGTCTTTTTAATGCCAAAGTGTCCTTCCACCCGACTGTAGTGAGCTTCCCAAATAATATTTTTGCACATGCTTGATGGAATGCAGAGATAGCCCAGACAACACAACAACCCATCCTGAAGATGGAAATTAGTGACCACTAAATTGGCACCCAACATTTGATAGGTGGTGGAGAAGTCAGTGTCTATCTCGTAGAGGTGGGGCCATCTGGAGGTTTCATGGCCGCAAGAGTCTAGCACCATGGTGAGTTCCATGACTGGAGATCGACTGAGGCAGTGAACAACTCAGTTGGTACTTCCTATTTTATACTTGATGTTGAGGTGGAACTGTTGTAAGTATGTTGACCACTTCTGATGGTAGTCATTATGAAATTTGCCTTGGGTCTGCATGAACTGTAGTGGCTTGTGATCAGTGTGGATGACTGTCTCCACTAGTGACAGGATTTCATAATGGAGTACATTTATTTTTCGTAAGTAGGTAATTATAGACAACATTTGATAGTTTATCACTATGATATTCCATGGGGTGGTTGTGTTGAGTGAGAACGACGCCCACAACATAGTCTGAAGCATCTATCTCAATCTCAAAGGGATGTTGCAGGTCCAATAATGAAAGTATCGGGGATGAGCACAAACGCTTCTTCAAGTCATCGAATCCTTATTATTGGGACATGCCCCACAAAAAAATTTCCTTACTGCCACCCCTAGTTACTTGGCTGAGGGCCCATGTGACATCAGAGAATCCCAGCATGAACCTACGATAGAAATTGGTGAGGCCCAAGAATCTTTGAAGTTCAGTGGGTGTGGTTGGGGCTGGCCAATCATGGATGACCTGGATATTGGCTGGATCTACATGCACACCATGATGATCAATGATGTAGCCTAATTAATGGACCATGTCCATGTCGAAGGACCATTTTTCCAAGTTTGCATATAGTTTGTGCTATCGCAGGGTGTGCAGAACCTACTGAATATGTTGTAAGTGTTCTACCCAAGTCTTGTTGTAGATGAGGATGTCATCTAGATACACCACTACAAAATTATTGGTGAAAGGTCATAGAATATTGTCCATCATCCTCATAAAATTTGTTGGAGCATTTTTCAAACCAAAGGGCATGACCAACCATTCAAAAATACCTTATTTTGACTTGAAGGAAGTCTTCCATACATTTGTCTTTTCTATTGGTACCTGGTGGTAGCCAGACTTCATATAAATATTACTAAAGTAATTGGCCCCCATGAGTTGATCAAGGAGATTGTCAATTCGGGGAATCGGGTACGGGTTTCGAACTGTGATTTTATTCAGGGCCTGGTAATCAATGCAAAGTCGCCAAGTCCCATATTTCTTCTGCACCAGCATGATTGGGCTCCCACAAGGTGATGATATGGGGTAGATGTGCCCCTTGTGGAGAAGTTCTTGGATATGCCTCTTGATATCCTCACTTTCTAACAAATATAGAAGATAGAGTGTCCCATTGGGTAGCGGTGTGCCTCGGGTCAGATCGATGGGATGCTTGACCTAGCAGTGCAGAGATACCCTAGTAGGAGAGGAGAAGATATCTGAGTATTCTTCCACAGCCTTATCCACTTGCTCCTGTTGTGTGGAGAGATTGACCATGAAGGACCTGGATGTGGCTGTGATATTTCACTCACTCTGAGAAAAAATCACGAAGAAGACAAATTTCCCAATCTGAGAGATGTCCTTCCTACATTGCTTGGCAGAGCTCAAGGAAATAGAACTAGGAGGGACTGCCTCGAGTATCCTGTACAATTTCCTATTCAAAGTAATAATAACACTACGAGGCCTAGAATCATATACAGCATGATGTTTCCTTAAATAAGGTTGGCCCAAAAGAACATTACAAACTTCAAGAGGAGAAACATCACACAATCCCTCATCTTTGAAGGGCTTGATGTCATATGACATTCGACACTATTGGATGATGTGGAGATCTCTTCCTTGGTGGAGCCATCCAATGGTGTAGGGTTGTGGGTGTGACGTGTTCGGAAAGGCCAACCGATTGATGGACTCTACTGAGATGAGGTTCTTCTAGCTACCACTATCAACAATGAAGTGCATCAGGGTGCCTTTTACCCACATCTATGAATGGAAGAGGCACTCTCCTTCTTTTGGCTCGTTTGGTTCACCAGGCTGGAGCTTGGTGGTAGCAATGGTGGAACTGGGTTCCATGTGAATGATCTATCTTCCCCTTTATAGTTATGACTCAGATTCAGAACCCGCATCTGATTCAAGGGATTTCACTTCGGCCACCAGTGACTTCTTTGAGTGGCAGTCAGCAGTGTTATGCCAAGGGATCTTATGGAAGTCACACCACTTCCCAGTATATTTCTTTGCCTTTCTGGTGTCCTTATTTTCTTGTTTCTTGGATTGGTTGTCTTGATATTATCCATCTTTTATTTTTCCTTTGTTCTATGGGTTGGGGCCACCCTTTCCTGGCTTTTGCTTTGAGGGTTTCCCAGGCCCAAATTGTTGCTTCTTTTGTTTGAGCTTCTGCTCTATTTTGACAACATATCGGTATGTTGTGCCCAAGGAAGAGATGTATATGAATTCCATTTCGGTCTGGATGTATCCATGTAAAGCATCAGGATACTTGAGCACCAGATTCCACTCTGAATCTTTGATACCCATCTTGGTGCACAAGGTATGGAAGATATTCGTGAACTCTGGCACTGCTTGGTCGCTTTCTTGCCGCAGTGTGGTCCATTTGGTATACAAGTCATCATAACTTCTGATAGGGTATTGTTCCTTAGTATCATCCCTGAAGGATTCCCAGGTGGCCAAGACTATAAATAATGAGGGTTACTCTATTTCCTTCTTCTCACAAAAAGTTTCCCACCAATCTTTGACATGGGGAACGACTTTGAGGAGTGAAAAAATAATATTTTCTCTATTTGAAAAGTTATGGACAGAAAAATAACCTTATAGTATATTCAACCACTTGTCTATAGAATTTTCATCTATCTGACCTTCAAATATAGGAATATCGAAGTTGATTTGTACCTTGAAGGGGGAGGTCCCTCCACTCGAGGAAGATGTGTCGCCTATTGGTAGTCGCCGAAGGATTTGTGCAAAACTATCCATCATCGCGTTCCTCTGTTGCGTGAGGGATTCCTCAAGGAACATTTTGAAAGGATCTTATGTACTGTCACATTTATTTTCTCCTTCCATTAGAGTTCACTTGGGCGTGCGAGATATTTTGTCTTCAAGAGAAACAAGCTCGAGACCCAATTCTTTGTACCCTGACCTTGTTGGGGACATGCATTAAGACAACAAGGAGCAGACTACTCTGATACCACTGATCTTTATTTTATGAGAAGAAAAAAATGAATACAGATGATTAAAAGATGATTAAAACAGAATAAGAGAGATACAGTAAAATTGGTTTTCTATTCAATAAGGAAATAAGCCGAAACTGTAAAATGTAGCAGAAAATAAACTTGTTGGAATGGTGGTGACTTATCTCTAAGAAAATATGTGAAGGATGTGCTCATTTGCAAGAATATGGTTACCATGAGGCTCTGAAGGCCTTTTAAATAAACAGGAATGTTAAAAACCCTAGACATCCAAAAACCTAACCCTAGGAGATGAAGCGCCAAAAGTCATGTGGGCCCCCTTTGGGTAAGTTAGTATATCAACTTCCTGAGGTTGTAACTTTTGCATACAATCTTTGTTTTAAGCACACGATATCTCGTTGGAATGGTCTAACCGAGAATAAAAATTTTTGACTGGCCCAAGTTTATGCCTTAATATGTCACATGGGCCCCAAATCCCCAAAACATGTCGTGTAGGGCCTCAAAACGGCCCCAGAAATTTGGAACCCGAAAAAATTCCGAAAAATTGCCAAGTTGGAAAACTGATTTTTGAGCCAGTGGAATAGGTGGGTGGCCACTGATATCCACCTGGATCATAGGTGTACTAATTTCTGTTGGAATTGATGTCTTTCTTCAACCGTTGTTTATAATGTTGCAGATGATTTTTTGGTGATAACAGATACCCATTGATGTGTGAGGTTAGGAGCATACATATAGACAAAATAAATCAATGTTTCTTTTGCTGATGGTTCCATTGTGTGGAAGAGTGAAGAGAGGAACTGCAAGAGTGATCCGTCAGAGGGAGAGGGAAAAATGTGGGAACCAAACCTTTCTCGAGGAAGAAAAAATAAAATATGTATACAAACAAGTCAGGCATGCCCCATGCTCATGTCATGAAACCAAAATGTGGGACTATAACTAAAGGTGTATGATGATGTAGATAGTTGTAGCACCCTCGGGGATGGTTGATAATGACAGATGAAGGTTCTAAATGGTGAACTATATCTGAATCGAGTAAGGGATGATGGTAAGAAGTGTCAATGACTCATAGGAATTGATGGCCTATCAAATTCATAGGTCTTCAGTTGGTATGGAAAACAACAATGGTCGCATAGTAAGACCCATATTTACATGAGAGTTTTTTGAATTCGAATGTTATGGGGGTCAATGGAATCAAAAAGCAATGATGACTCTCTCTATGTCATCCAATACTCCTCATTGAAAAGGTAATGAGAGTCAAGATACTATCGTCCTTCTGGAAATTGTGTTGATGTCGACAGAAAGGGAGAAACAACATCAAGAAGCAAAGGGCTTCTTGAAATCTACTAAGTAATAGATGATGCCAGGTACTGACGGGTAACATGGATGAAGTCAAGATGCTATGGGACTAGGGACTACCCTTGATTGGGGTTTCTAAGGATGATTGGAAGAAACTATAAAACTGGATCTACTATCAGGGGGAAACTAGACATGGGGTAAAACTGTGCTAGAGGTTGAAAAAGGTGGGAAAAATCAGAGATCGTGGTTACATGTATTTTGGATACTCGAGGTTTGTCAAAGATGTCTATATGA
>JASDQU010587279.1:33582-49318 GCA_032191745.1 Picea mariana | reverse complement strand
AGTGTGGCCACTAACATGATCACGATTCTGCGTCTCAGGTTCATGCTGCATTCGTCGCTGTAGGTCGGATAATCTCTGCAGTAAAACTGCATTAATCTCGGTTTGCTTTTCTTGCTCTTTCATCATTCTTTCGTTATCAGCCTTGCAACTTTGCAATTTGGCCATGAGACTCCTAACCGTCTCAGCTAAGTTTGGAGGGGTTCCTATTGCTCTTCTTTCATCAGACTCTTCGTCCCTGTTGTGGGAGCCTTCTCCCACCTCTTGGTGAGTCACCATACTCTGCGTTTGTAGATTCCCACGGTTGCTCGTCCGCTTGAGTGAAAAGACAAACGCTGGATATTAGTCGAGAGTTAAATACTTTTTATAATTTGCGCATAATTTCATAACTCTTTCACATGCATACACAGTCGGGTTTTCATATTCCAAGTTTTTAATCCTGGTCAAGATAGTTAAGTCAGGGGGATTACTCCTCATAGGAGTGTTTCATATGGGGTTTATGCGCGATTGGTGCATGAGCCCAATCAGGCCGAGTGTTGTAACCATGCTCTGATACCACTTTGTAACATACCCACTACCTATAATAAAAAATTTTGGGTTAATGTCTCCCAAATGAGAAATGTCCAGAAACATGCATTAGCGAAATGCCAATCCCCGGTTTAATATCGGGATTCGGGGTTTTGGAGGTTACGGTGTCGAGAGTCCCTGTCCTCTCAAACCCCTGATCACCGATGGGACAAATTTCCTATGCGCCCCTTTTCACCAGCTCCTTCTAGCGTACTGCTGGTCCACGTGACCCGCGTTCATATGACCACAGTCACATGCTCCTGTCGGGGTTTCTTCTATCGGGTTTTGACACCCATGATGTTTTGGTAACTTGAATCACCGATCTCCGTTCTCCGAATCGTGCCCTTGTTGCCTCAGCCCCACTTGGCTAGCCTCTGGCCCACACGACCGGCTCCTATATGACCACAACAACAACCTCTCATCAGGGTTTCGGCATTTTCAATGTCACGCTGCACAAGTCCCCAGGACTCGCGATTCTCCGATCCCCGATGCACTCCTCCACGCGCTAGCCCTTCCGGCTCATCTCCCGCTCATATGACCAACCTCCGTATGACTGCAGTCAAACACTCATTGGGGTTTTCCCTATCGCGATATCAAAGGGTGTGGACTCCTTGTCCCCAGGATTCCCGATTTGCGATGCACTTCAGCCCTCCTGGCTAAGCCCTGGCCAACATGACCGTCACTCTGTGACCACTACCTTACCCCGTCGGGGCTATGGGGTTTGCGATGCCTAAGTTCATACACCCACGGGATTCCCAATCGTTCAAATCTCGACGCTTCGTTACACTGACATCTGGCCTCCACTATGGCTCTGTCCTCCTCCGTTGTTGTGCTGACAGTTGGCCCCCATTGATTGGGGTATCGCGTATCGCGATTTCAAAGTGCATGGTTCCTTTTCTCCCGGGATCTCCGATATCCTGATTTTCGATTAGCCGATGAACGACCTCCTGTCGGGACTTTCGTCGATGGCATCGATCTCCTGCCATGCGTCCTTCCAGATGGACGGTCCTGATTCCTCCAGGATTTCGAGACTTTCGATGTCTCGGTTCTCTTGCCCTCGAGAACTCTGATTTTTCGATGACTGCTATACCGACTCTCCTCGGATCTCTGACACCTGTCCCCCTGAACGGACGATCCTGATCTTGTCGGGATATCACGGATCGCGATTCCAAGCGGCAAGATTTCTTTGCTCTCGCAAACCCCGATTCTCCGATATGCCGATAGAGGGCCTCCCTGGCGGGACTTTTCTCGGTGGTGCTCGATCGCTGCCACGTGTCCTTCCAAATGGATGGTCCAGATCCTTATCGAGGTTTCAGGACTTTCGAGGTCCTGGTTCCTTCGACCTCAGGAATGCCGATTTCTTGATGCACCAAACACCGATGGAGCTTGATCTCCGCCAAGTGTCCTCTGCCAACGGACGGTCCAGATCCTTGTCGGGATTTCGCGTATCGCGATTCCCAACTGCAAGGTTTTCACACCTTCGAAAACTCTGATTCTTCAGGATCTGTTGACACGTGTTCCACCTAATGGACGGTTCTGATCTTGTTGGTAAATCACGGATCGCGGTTCCGTATGACAAGATTTCTTTATGCTCGGATACTCTGATTCCCCGATCCCCGACTTCTGGGATCTCCTGACACGTGTCCCAAATAATGGACGGCTCTGATCCGTGTTGCTCCTATTCACGAGGCTTAACCCTTGTCTATATCCCTAAAGATCTAACGACTGTCGGGATTCCTAGTTCAGATATGACGATTCAGATCGGTCTCGATGCCGCGCCCTTTTCTACTGCTCTTTGGACGTTGAAAAATCAACGGTCTAGATGCTCTCATGGAGCCTGGGGGTCTACGATTCATATTTCCTCTCTATTCACAAAGATAGAGGAAAAAGGGTTTATGGCACTTAACGCCCTCGTTTATTCTCTCGATTCAATGATCGTGAAATGACCGCAGACTCTCCGACAGGATATCATCCGTTGATTAATACTTATCCCTAAGCTATCGGCATAAATCAATCTTTCACGATCGACCCTGGGAATCAGTCTTACACGACCGACCTGGATATATATATTATTGCAAATCAATTGATTGTAGGTGCTCATTTGTGGTATGATATTATGGTATATTAGGGTTTGTGGTCTAATAATATGTAAGGATTTGTAGGTTATGGTATGATATCATAGCTGCTCATTCTTGGTATGGTATGATGTTAGGGAACTAATCACCAACGATATTTTTCTGACCTCCCTTAAAGATGCTATTGCGATCTGTTGATTTTGAAATGCAGGTAATCTAACTAAGTATCGATTGCAACTGGATTTCAAATCCGATCCGAACGGGATGTGTTATCACTTATGGTCCCATATATTATATATTTTAAGTTTTGTTAAAGAGATACCTTAAAAAATATATAGTATTGGGGGCACTAATAAATAATTATTCATGTCTATATTTTTTTTTTTGGGGGGTGGATGGGGAAGCAAGCCACGTTCGACTTGCATGCATGTGTTGAGAATATATCTTCAAAACATTTATGTTGTTTTGAGCCAATTCCTTTAGGATGTTCTGATTCCTGAAGACTAATGAGATCTCTTTTTTTGAGTAAGTAATGCCATAAAATGTAGAAATAATATGCTGCTAAGGGGCAATAATTGTGATATGTTTAAGTCAATTATAATGCCAACCTCCCCTCCCATTATAGATAGAGAGATATATGTTTTGAGGGGCAAAGAGAGATCTTGAGGGAAGAAAAGAAATCAATGGGGCCAACTATAAGAAAAGAAAAAAGAGTTTGGTCATTCTTTATTTCTTTATAGATGTAATTACGCTTTAGCATCATATGGGATATCCTCTCTCATAATGGATCATACCAGGATATTGTATATAGAGAGAATTTGAAAGCACGACTCTTCAAATTTGAGGATATTTAGAATAAAGACCAATGGGAGAGGGAAGAAAATAGGCTATAACGAAGAATTCACTTTATTTATTTCCTTGGTTTGTCCTGGAAAGTATTTTAATGGATCTTCCTTGACGTATGAAGTCACTCTCCCGACGTAGGAGGGCCACCATCAATGCCGACCAAGAAAAGAAATAAGTAAGTGTAGCCCAATGTCCCTTGCTTTCTGAATAAGGGCCTAATAGCTACAGTGAAAGGGGGACTTATGTAACGAAGTGTCTTCCCTATGTTCAACACAACTACAACAGAGCCATACACAGCTCAACCAACCACAACCCCTTTCAGGCGGGGATGGGATTTCAACCATTGGGTCCCATAGATGTTTCACTATCCCTTGCGGCCACCCATGCAAACTCGTTCCATGCTCAAACTGAAACCGAAAAATCTACCCGATTCATTGAGCGGATCCAACACATCCGTCAACAAGTTCAGGATATTTAAAAAAAGTCTAATACGAGGTATAATCAACACCATGACCAACACCGGGTGCCACACAAGTTTTAGGTGGGAGATAAAGTTTGTTTCCATTTGCAGAAAGAATTCCTTACGTGGCCTCATCAGAAGCTTCGTCCACTTCGATGTGGACCTTACACCATCACCACGACTGTGGGTGATAATGATTTTGAGCTCAACATTCCCCACTTCCTTGTCTTGCATCCAGTATTTAATGTGTACCTCCTTCGACCATATTTTCCACCATTATTGGACACCTGAGAGAGAGCAGATAAGTTGACACCCACAGAGATCAACCTTTATTGCATGGAACATGAATCCATTGATCAGATCATGGACACACAGGTCAAGGTAACTTTCCAACAACGGATCCATCTTTATTGGGTTGTCAAAGTAGGGTAGCTCCTGCACCAAGGCAAGTGGCTCACTTGGGGCCAAATTCAACATAAATTTCCTCATCTAATGGGGGAAATAAATGCAATGGAGACCATTTATTCCTAAGGGGGGAGGATTTATCCAGGTGGATGTCGATGGCCACCCACCTATTCCAACTGGGTCACTTACAAATTTCATCTTGGTGGGTTTTTTCTATCTTTTCGAGCCCTAAATTTCCGGGGCCGTTTTGAGGCCCTAAACAATGTTTTTTGGACCCACCACAGTCACATCAGAGATTGAGTTAGAGTGTGAAGACATAATTTGTATTCCTCGGATAGACCTTTCCAACGGGATATGGTGTGCCTAAAACTAAGATCGTATGCAAAAGTTACGACCTCGAGAAGTTGATGTACTAACTTACTCCAACGGGGCCCACATGGCTTTTGATGCTTCATCTCCTAGGGTTAGGTTTTTGGATGTCTAGGGTTTTGGCATTCATGTTTGATGTAAAAATGCCTTTGGAGCCTCATTGTAATCATCTTCTTGCGAATGAGTGCAACCATCACATCTCTTCTCAGAGATAAGTCGCCACCATTCTAGTAAGCTTGTTTCAGTGTGCATTTTACAATTTCAACATATTTCTTTATTAATAGAAGCCAAGTTTTACTGTATCTCTGTTATTTTTCATTGAATCTCCGTGTTAATAATATAGATATGTATTCATTTCATTCTGCTCATAAAATTTGGATTATAATAACAGTTCTTGACAAAACATTACATAACCTTCTACTCAATATATAACTATCCATAGAGAATAGTAACTACCTGCGAGCCCCTTGTAATGAGGGACAACCAACTAATTTGGGCCTTATTAATAAAAAAGACCCTTTTTACAATGAGTGACTATTTAGTAACTATTTAATGGGCCTTATTCAAGGAAGGTGGCCTCATATATTAATAAAGTATCTAAGTAAGGGGGTTAGGGTAGGACCCTAAAATGCCCTCCTCCTTCGAAAGCAATGTTTTCCTTGAAATTGAAGGTGAGGAAATTGTTGGAGAATCACTGTCGGTTCTCATGTGGCATCTTTGGGTTGCATGCATTTTCACTGAATCAACATTTCCTTGATCGTGCATTGGTGCAACTAGCACTCTCTAGTATCCAATACAACTTCTGGCTAGAGGCAAATGGAACCTTCTTCATCAATTTCTAGTAGGTTGGTTTCACTTTGCAATTTGACACCACAACCTTCTTCAAATAGGACACATGAAATACTGGATGAATATTGGAGTGGGATGGGAGAGCCAACGTGTAGGTGACCTGACCAATGCATTGTATGATCTGATAGGGACCATAGAACTTGGGAGCTAGTTTCTGGGAACTTTATCCTTGACCGATTTCTATTTATAAAGCTTCAGGTGAAGAAACACTTGATCCCCTTTGTTAAAAGAACGCTCAAATATATGTGGATCAAATTTTTGTTTCATTCGATTTTGCACCATAACCAAGTTGTCCTTGAGGACACACATAATGGATTCTATAGTATGAAGTGTTCTATCTATTGCATGAACCTTGGAGGTGCCTAGTACATAGGATGCCACTGATAAGGGGGTTTTGGCCATAAACAATATCATATGGTGTCATTTTGGTAGCTCCATGATAAGTGGTGGTGTACCACCATTTGGAAAGGGGAAGCCATTGTGCCCATTGGCATGGATTTTTGGAAGAAAATCATCTCAGATAGGTTTCTAATCACATGTTGACCACTGTTGTTTGACCATTAGTTTGAGGATGATATGTAGTTCTCATATTCAGTTGTGTACCTTTAAGTTTAAATAGCTCCTGCCAAAATTTGTTGATGAATGTGGGGTCCCAATTCAAGACAGTGCAAGTGGGAATACCATGTAGCTTAAAGATATGATCCATGAAGGCCTAAGCCATTGAGGAAGGAGTTAAAGGATGAGCTAGGGCACACAAAAGAGTAGCTTTTAAAAAACGATCAACAACCACCATGATGACTGATTTGTTGCTTTCTTTTGGGAGTCTCGTGATAAAATCCATCGAAATGTCCATCCAAATATGCGTTGGCATTGGTAGTGGTTGCAATGCCCCTAGTATCTTCACTATCTCTCCCTTGTTTCTTTGAAAAGATTCAAAGGATGCTACAAAGTAATGAATATCTATTTTCATGCCATCCTAGAAGAATGAACACTTAGTTATTTCATAGGTTTTATGAAATCTAGAGTGACCTACTATTGGTGATGAATGTAGCTCCTCTAAGACTCATTATTTTAGGGCCGAATATTTTTCCAGAACATTGAATCCTTGATACCACAATGTATATTGTTTTCATGTATAACTTTTAGGTGGGTTAGGATATTCCTGAAGCAGTTGAATGAGTCGCCTTAAAGTATTATTTTCTATCCATTCCCTATAGGCCTCCTCAATCCATCTGGAATCGGTAATGATAAGGCAAGGAGTGACCCATAGTCCTTGAATTGTCTAGATAAAGCATCAACCACAACATTCTCTTTACCCTTCTTATATATAATCTCATAATAATACCCCAACATCTTGGTGACCCATTTATGTTTCTCTTTTAAAGACAACCATTGTTCAAGGAAGTACTTTACACTATGATGCTCAATCTTGATTTGAAATGCATCCCTATGAGATATGGGTGCCAAGTCTCCAATGCATGAAGGATAACCTTCATTTCCTTCTCATATGTGAATTTTCCCAAATAGTGGTCACACAATTTTGTACCGGTGAATGCATCAATACTGCTCCTAGATCTCTACCTGAAGCATCACATTTCAAGGAAAAAGTTTTATTAAAGTTAGGCACTACTGATAATGGAGTAGTGCACATGGCGTCCTCTAAAGAAGTGAAGGCATGTGCTGCTACCTCACTCCAAACAAAGACATTATTTTTAAGGAGTGAAGTTAGGGGAGCTACAATTTGGTCATAAATTTTCACGAATTTTCTATAGTATCCTGTAAGTCCTATGAATCCCCTCAAGATATTCAATGTTTTGGGACATGGCCAATCTTGCATAGTCGTCACTTTCTTGGGATCAACTTGTACAACCTCTTGACTTACAGTATGACCCAAATATTCAACCTTAGGAGTGCCAAAAGAAAATTTGAAGTTTTTCACAAATAATTGGTTATCTCTCAAGAGTTGCAAGGACTTATCAACATGCTCTATGTGTGATTCCCATGCTTTACTGTAGATCAAGTTATCATCAAAGAATACGAGCACATAATTATGTAGGAAGGGTTTCAAAATATTTTTTATGAGGCTTTAGAAATTGGATGGAGAATTACAAAGGCCGAAAGGAATTACTAGAAACTCATAATGACCTTAGTGTGTTATGAAGGCTATCTTAGGGATGTCTGCCTCTTTCATATTAATTTGGTGGTATCCTTAATGTATATCAAGCTTAGTGAAAATATTTTCTCCATGGAGTTCATCAAGGATATCATCGATAATTGGGATGGGAAATTTTTCGATGATCGTCAACTTATTGACAACCAAAAATTCAAGACACATGTGCCAAGTGCCTTCCTTCTTTAATACCATGACTACCGGTGATGAGTAAGGGATTGTACTCGGACATATGACCCCCATCTCTAACAACTCATGACTGATCGTTTCTATTTCATTCTTTTGTGCAAAAGGGTGTCAATAAGGATGTGCATTTGGTTGAATTCTTTGAATCAGGGGAATGCCATGGTCATGCTGTCCTCAAGAAGGGGGTAAACCCTTTGGTGTCTCAAAGACCTCATGATGTTTTTCAAGTACTAGCTGCAAGTTTGGGTGGATTTCTTATGTCCGGTTATTCATAACCTATATGACATTAAATTGGGAAACTATGCAAGAGTGTCCCTTCTTTAATAACTTCTCCATACGATGAGAGTTGACTATTTCAGGAGAGCCTACCTGAAGCCCTCAAAGGGTGTGTACTTGAACCTCTTTAGTGAAACTAATATAGAGTTCTTTGAAATCCATGGTGACTAGTCCCAACATGCATAACCATTCTTCCCCTGATACTATATCACACCCATCCATATCAATGGAAAATATATGGGTTTTGAGGTTATAGTCTCTAATCTAGAGTTTGGCATTTTCACATCTTCCCCTACAGTTCATCGTACCTCCATTAGTGATCATGATTTGAAAGTTGTACACGGGGTCTACAAAACAAGAGGTTACTTTTTCCACTCTTTTGTGAATGAAAATGTGAGTATTGCCACTACCAACTAGGAATACAAATTTATGGTGCTTGATGTAACTCACGATTTTCAAGGTTTGTGGAGTCAAAATTCCTCATAATCCATGCAAAGAGATGAGTGTTTATTCATGAGAGAATGGAGGTTCGATATATGCCTAATTTGGAGTGTTGGTGTCTTCAAACTGTAACTATGGTGTCTATTGGGTACTTATGTAATCGATCATATCAATTTGGAACAATTTTTGTTATTTACACCAATGAACCAGAGTATATTTTTCATCACAATTATAAAAGAGTCCCCATCTTTGGCGATCTTCCGTTTCTATTGGAGACAACATTTGTAATTTCAAGGGATGAGTAGGATTTGTGCTTAGGGAAGTACCCTGGGGGAACGAGTGCGTGGAATGAAAGTTGTTTTTTGGTTGTTCGTGCATTGATCATCATCTCTGCTTCCAGGGCCCTTTGAGTTGCTTCCAACCATGTAGCAAGGAACTACATTGTAACTTGTGCTCGAATATCCTCCTTGAGGCCACTAATGAAACATTCTTTATTCAAAGAATCTTCTAAGTTATTTGTACAAATGGATAATGTAATGTCCCCAAGGCCGAGACCAGTTGTAAATCTGATGTATAAAATGAATTGTAAATATGTGTTATAGGCTGGTGAGCCAAGTTTGTATAAGCCGATGGGCTTATGTGATTGTTAGGCCAGAGAGCCTAAGGGTTGGAGGCCAAGGGCCTGATTTTGTACTTGTATGTATGCAACACATTAATAAATATAGACACCACCGCGTGCAGACCGACCACGATGAATGAGTGATGGGGGACTAAGCTTCCATAGAGTGGGCAAGGAATTAAGGGCTGGAAGGTGGGAAGAGGGGCTAAGTGTTGAGCCTAAGGGCCAAGCCTAGGGGCTTAATCCTTGGGAATAATATTTTATTATTATTCCAAAAAGCCACATGAATTATGTGAGTGTGACATTTTTATCCTAAGTTTTTGGGAAGGATGAGGGACTGCCAAATGGGAAGGAATGCATGCTGAATGGAATGCATGCAGTTCCATGGGTGACAAGTGTCAACCCTAGTGCATAAGAATAAAACGACCAAGATGAGCCATGAAAGGGTTCCTCACCCATTCCACCCGACTGCCTGAGTGTGTACAGAGCGCTGACCAGTAGGACCGACTTGAGCTTGCAGAGAACCCTCATGCTTCCCTGTGAGCTGAAAAGACTATGTTTGGCTCTGAAAAAAACCGTGTAAATCCTCTGTTCTGAAAGCCGAGAAGCCTGTGTTCGTTTCTGAAAAGGTCGGGTTCACCCTATCCATTCTGAGCCGTGGAACCTGTGTCATTCCCTGCATGGATTGTTTGTCACACATTCCCAAGAACCAACACTATGAGACCTTGCGCCATTGCTAATCCTATTTGGGGAGCCTGTATTTGTTTTTCCAGTTGGCTGTGGTGGCCACGAAGAGCTGGATTGCGCGTGGCTTGCTGGCCAGTGCAAGTTTTGATTGAGCCTGTGTATGACCTCTCTCCAGGTGAGAGAGGTGATTGTTGTTGGAAGAGGCAGGTTGTCAGGCCTGTGAGAAATTCTCTCCAGGTGAGAGAGTTTGCTAGGAAGTGGTTTCTTCCAGAGAGTGTCCAACACCAGCTTCGGGCTCTGAGACTTCCAGATCTGGCCTGTTGACGAGACCCAGAGAGGGAGGTTAGCACCGATGGACTGTGCTTATGAAGGTGTATACTTTCGGGCAGGACAGGCATGTGGGGAATGAGAGTCTGGTAGTAGTGGGCGTAAGATGACATCTTGGGAAGAGTCCTTCCGGTTTTTCTGTGCTATTTTCCCTGTAACCTCAGCCTAGCCTAGGATTCCTTGCCTTGGGGTGGAGCTTAGTCCTAGCTTGGAGGTTCATGGAAGGCTTGCATGTGGTTGGTGGAATCTACCACTGTTTTGAAGATAAGTATCAAATGATGTTTAATCATGTATTCCACCGTGTATATCAATTTAATGTTAATACTATTGATTGCTGATTATAGTAGTAAAACTTATGTTTACTCTGAGTTTAATTGAATCTCTTGATTAAATGCATGTTATTACTATAATGTCGGTATGAGCTATGTACAAAGTGGTGTTATAGTTTCATTTAAGAGCGATTAAGCCTTGGTAACCGAAAGGTGGTGTTACGAATTGGTATCAGAGCAAAGGTTTCGACACTGAGCCTAGATGGGCCAGTTGAGTGGTCTTTGGACCGAGGGTGAGAGGAGAAATTGTGTCTGGAGGACCAATTTCGGACCTTGGTATGGTTTGGAGTGTCAAGGAGTTACTTGACCGTGCCTATAAGCTCAGGAGGTATAGCGGTGTTGTGAAACCGCAACCGGTGTGGTCTATGGCCACAGGGAGAGAGGACTCTACACCAGCAGTGCTGGAGCCTTAGGATTGGTTCGGGAGGAAAGGTGAGCCCTCGTGGCCGTCAGATTTGGAAAATGTGCATAGGGATTAAAATCCCTTTTGAATTGCACAAGAGTGTGAGGATCGTGATACACGAACTCCCGAAAACTCGAAAATCCGAGAAGATCTACGCTGTAGATCTGGGAGAAAGGCTCGACTGTTAGATCTAGCAGAGTCGCGCTCAAGTTAGTATTGAAAACTTTTCGGATTTCGCAAAGTCGCGAGAGGAAGTGAGGAAGGTGAACACCTCCGAAACCCGAAACGCCAAAATGATCTACATCATAGATCGTAGGAAGGTGGTTGACCATCTGATTCAGCAGGGGAGTAAACTGTAATTTCGAGATTTCGACAGATGGAAGTTCGAGATGTGGGGTGCACGAAATCCTGATGCTCGAAACCCTAAAACGCCGAGAGGATCTACACCGTAGATCTGAGAAAGACCTGACCGTTGGATTTCATTTGGAATGGATGTGGACACATGGGTGTGTACCACGTGCCAGTGAGTCAAAAAGACAGGTGAGAGTGATGGGACTCGATGACGTCACTGAAGGTGATGTGGAACCTCCTGAACGTACCACGTGCCACGGTGGTGAAGGGCGACAGCTGTGCTATGGGCCCAGAGAATAAAGTAATTAACGATTTTAGAATTCGCAAAGGAGGAGCGCGAAGGCTCAACACTCCAACTCGTGAAGTCGCGAGTTGGCGAAGAAGTGCTAGCACTTAGTCCTAGCCTACGATCATGTGTAGCAGGCGCTAGCGAGGAGGGAGCCACACCCGTATCGCATCTCGGGTATCGGCGTTTGGAGGAAATGAGTCGAGGGTCTTCGACTCACGAACTTGCGAGATCGCGAGTTGCGAAAGGGTTACCTTGGTTATGAAGATTTAATTATTGGATCTTCGTGGAATTTGCAGAGCCGGACAGAGCTCAGAAAACTTGTGAAGTCAAAACATTTTTCTTGTTCACGTTGGCTTATGAATGTTGAAAGTTTTCTTGAAGGTTTAAGGGCCTGAAAAACTTCGGTTGAATGCACGATGTGTGTGCAGAGTTCAACGAGTGTTAGGACAACTGAAAACTGATGCCGAAACATGGTTGCTAGGTATGAAGAAATACTTCCAACTGGAGGATTATTCCACCCATGCAGAGGGAAGAATTGCAATGTACCAACTGAAAGGAAAAGCATCCATGTGGTGGGATCAGTTGGTGGAGGTGAAACACATCAGAGAGAAAGAGGTCACATGGAAGGATTTTAAGAGGTATTTCGAAAAGAAATACCTGACCAAAAGATATTATGACAGAAAGGTGAAGGAGTTCTTCGAACTCAAGCTAGGCAACATGACTATTGATGAGTATGAATGAAGTTTTATGGAACTACTGAAGTATGTTCCATTCATCAAAGACGAGGCTGTCAAGATTCAGAGATATCTGAGTGGACTACCACCTTCCATGGGTGACAAGATTCAGTATGACGATCCTAAGACTATGGAAGAAACAATAAGAAGGGTGAAATGCTTGTATGAACAGCAAGGAGAAAGGCCTATCCTTCGGAAGGCTTGGAATGATCAGAGGAAGTTTAAGAAGGAACATAGGCAGAAGGGAAACAAGCCTTCCTTTTTCAGAAACATTCTTTAGGGACAACCATCATTTAGAGAGCCGAGAATGACCGAAGAGGGAGCACAAAGACAAAGACAGCCGTCCATTCAGTGTTGGGGCTGTAAAGGAAACCACAAGTACAGAGATTGTCCCCATAAAAATGGTAAAGCGAGAACTATTCATACTGTTCAACAAGCTGAAACAGTGGAGGATATGGGCCGCAGAATGCCGAGGATCTACGCATCTCTGGACAACAAGCAAGAAAAATTTCAATCACACATGATTGAAGTGGAAGGTATGATTAACAACCGACCACTAATTATTTTAATTGATTCAGAGGCTAGCCATAGTTATGTAGATCCTAGGGTGGTGGAAAGTTTGCGTTTATCAAGGAGCAAACATGAAAAGTCTTGGCTAGTGCAGTTAGCCACAGGAACTAAAAGGAAGGTCACTGAATTGGTTAAGTCCTGTTTAGTAGACATGAAAGGAATGTGCACTAAGGCTGAATTGAACATTCTGCCTTTAGGCTCATACGTTTGCTTGATTGGGATGGACTAGTTGGACCAGCACCATGCCCTTCTGGATTGTTGTAACAAGAGATTTACATGCCTGAACAAAGAGGGAAATCAGGTAATAGTCCAAGGAATTCCCAGAGCTGTGGCTATTAGGGAAATCTCAGCCATGCAGCTGAAGAAATGTTACCGGAAAGGATGTCAATTATTTGCAGCTCGGGTGGAAGAAGCATCCCGAGATGTAGTCTCGAATCTGGAAGACCACGAGGTACTCAAAGAGTTCAAGGACGTATTTCAGGAGGTACCTGGACTACCTCTGAAGAGGGACATCGATTTTTCTATAAATTTGATGCCTGGAGAAGCTCCAGTTTCGAAGGCTCCTTATAGAATGAGTACGCCAGAGCTGAAAGAGTTGCAATTGCAGCTCGAAGAGATACTAAAGAAGGGATACATTCACCCCAGCATGTCACCGTGGGGTGCCCCGGTCCTATTCGTGAAGAAGAAAGATGGGACATTGAGGCTGTGCATTGATTTCCGACAGTTGAATAAGATAACTGTCAAGAACAAGTATCCTCTGCCAAGGATCGATGATCTTTTTGATCAGTTGAAGGATGCGAAAATATTTTCAAAATTAGATCTTTGATCAGGATATCACCAAATGAGAATAAATGAGGAAGACATCAGCAAGACAGCCTTTAGAACAAGGTATGATCATTATGAATTCACAGTGGTGTCGTTTGGACTGTCAAACACACCTGCTGTTTTCATGTGCTTAATGAATGGTGTATTCAGGGACTATTTAGACAAATTTGTCATAGTCTTCCTGGACGACATCTTGGTGTATTCCAAGTCAGAGGAAGAGCATGAGCAACACCTGAGAATGGTGCTGCAAGTGTTGAGAAATCACCAGCTGTACGCCAAGCTGAGCAAGTGCTCATTTTATCAAAGGCAAATCCATTACTTGGGACATATTATTTCAGAAGATGGGATCGCTGTGGATCCTGAAAAAGTTGAGGCCATCCGAGAATGGTCAACGCCAAGGAATGTGGCAGAAGTTAGATCTTTTATGGGTCTGGCAGGATACTACAGAAGGTTTATAGCGAGATTCTCAAAGATAGCTCACCCTATCACTTCCTTGCAAAGGAAGGAGAAGAAGTTTCAGTGGTCTGAAGAGTGTGAGAGCAGTTTCCAGCGATTGAAGCAACTGCTACCCAACACTCCAATCCTGAAGATTGTAGATCCAAATATGAATTACGTAGTGTGAACCGATGCGTGTAAGGAGGGGCTGGGAGGAGTTCTCAGCCAAGAGGGATTTGTAATTTGTTATGAGTCCCGAAAGCTGAAAGAGCATGAAATGAATTATGCTACTCACGATTTAGAGCTGGCAGCAATCGTCCACGCATTGAGGAAATGGAGACATTACCTCATGGGAAGGAGATTTGAATTAAGAACAGTCCACAACGGTCTGAAGTATTTATTTGATCAGTCAACTTTAAATTCCAGGCAAATCAGATGGCTGGAGTTTCTGTGCAAATATGACTTTGATATGAAGCATATCAAAGGGAAAGAAAATAAGGTGGCTGATGCACTCAGCAGAAAAGTGCACGAATTACATGCTACAACCATTAGCATGTACAGGACTGAGATTAAAGACAGAATTTTGGAAGCTGCAAATGCTGATTTGCAGTACAAAGGTTTAGTAGCAAAGCTACAACAGCGTGAGAGACCACAGAACAAGGAAAGTTACACCTTGGGAGTTGATGGCTTACTTTTGTATAAAAACAGAGTGTATGTACCCAATGTTCAAGAATTGAAGTTGGCAATTCTAAAAGAAATGCATAATGTGGCTTATGCTGGACATCCTGGATATCAAAAGACCGTGGCAACAGTCAAAAGTCATTATTTTTGGCCGAGTATGAAGAAAGAAATCGCTGAATACATCGCCAGATGTATGGAGTGCCAGAAGGTTAAGGCTGAGCATAGGCACCCAGCAGGGCTGCTGCAGCCTTTACCCATTCCTGAGTGGAAATGGGAGATGGTAACAATGGATTTGATCACCGGACTACCTAGAAAAAGCAAGCAACATGATTCAAGCATGGTGGTGGTGGACAAGCTTACTAAAGATGCCCATTTCATTCCAATGAAAACCACTCACAGTGCAGCAGATGTTGCTGATATCTTTTTAAAAGAAGTGGCACGCTTGCATGGAATTCCTAAGACAATTGTGTCTGATAGGGACCCGAAATTCACTTCAAATGTTTGGAAAGGACTATTCAAAGGATTCAGAACGAATCTGAACTTTAGTACAACATATCATCCTGAGTCTGATGGTCAGACAGAGAGGGTGAACAGGGTAATAGAAGACATACTGAGAATGTATGTGATGGATAAACCATCAAGGTGGGAAGACTACCTGCATTTGGAAGAATTCACCTACAATAATGGGTATCATGCATCATTGAAGATGATCCCATTCGAAGCACTTTATGGAAGAAAGTGAAATACTCGAGTGAGCTGGGGTAATCCAGCTGACAGAGCATTAGTTGGGCCTGAATTGCTCAAAGAGATGGAAGATCAAATGATAAAAATTAAACGAAATCTGA
>JASDQU010587279.1:7073-27986 GCA_032191745.1 Picea mariana | reverse complement strand
TATATCAATTTAATGTTAATACTATTGATTGCTGATTATAGCAGTAAATCTTATGTTTACTCTGAGTTTAATTGAATCTCTTGATTAAATGCATGTTATTACTATAATGTCGGTATGAGCTATGTACAAAGTGGTGTTATAGTTTTATTTAAGAGCGTTTTAAGCCTTGGTAACCGAAAGGTGGTGTTACAGCTTCAAATCAGCAAAAAGTGTGCCTCCAAATCAGCAAAAGAGCAGCTCCAAGAAACACTCCAATCAACTCTCAAATCATCCCAAGAAGCTCTTCGAATCACCATGCCAAATCAGCCCAAGAAGCACCGAGAATCAATACAAGAATAGTGCCAAATGAGTACTCTTTACTATAAGCATCAAAGTCTTCACAAGCTCACAAACGATCAATGAAAAGGGCATGATACAAATAGAAGGGGCATCATTATATAGATGTGAAATAGGTATTAGGATAGTTTTTTAGGTTTGTGTTTTCCTTTTTTTTGTGTTTTTTTGAATGGGTTCAGCACTGGTATACTAGTTTGACTGGCTTCATACATAACTGGTTAAATCCAGTTTGGGAGACTGGTTTTCCAAACTGGTGAGTTCCAATAACATTGCTTATCAATAGCCATCTCTTTTAAATCTGTTGTCAACTCATCCAATGCCAACTCCTGATCACAAAGTCTTTGATGTTCTAGTGATAGAGAATGTGGGGATATGTCGATACATGTTTGTATGGCTACCCTTCATTCCTATGTTAGCCCTTGGGACTGAAAAAGCATCTTGTAGTTGTGGGCAAATTCTTTTTCAAAATCTTCATGATTCGTTGTGTCCTTTAGAAATCTTGAGACCTTTCATATGTTTTGTTGCCTCCATTTCCAGGCCTTTGAAGAAGGCCGTAGTCAGCCTATCCCCTATCTTAAGCAAATGTATCCTATCTCAAAGTTGCACCCCTGATCTTTGTAAGCTTCTTCAATTTTTCAGAAAATGTCTCAATGTGGGCGCTCTAGCATGGGTTTGCTTGTTAAAGGGGTAAAGCTGTAACTTTTGAGACAATTGCTCCAATTCTTCTATCACAACCTTATTCTTCATTCTTCTAATTGTGACGAGTTCCCTCTCATAGCCTTGTAAGAAAGCAGTGATCTGATTGATAAAATCCTCCCACCAAATTGTCCAACCTTTTGGGACTTTGGGCCGAGCCATTAAATTCCAAACGTGTTTAATAGATTCAATACAAGTTGTTTGAGATGAGAAGTATTAAGCATGAGTTTAGTCTTTGGGGCTTTGATTTTTGTGGCCTTGCAAGAGATAGAAAAAACAACGAGTTGGTGATTAGAGAGAGTAAGTTCTTCTAACACCTACACAAAACTTCTAGTATAATAAAAAAAGAAAATGTTTTGTTCTGAAAGCATGATTCAATCCCACTGTTCCAACACTCTTAATGCCTTTCCCAAAATTGGACTAGGTAAATCACAAATAAAGGGAATCCTGTCAGTGAAATTTGCCGGGGTTGTACAACCCAAGTTTTGCCATCTCATGTCGCTTGCTCCCTTAGCAACATTCGAACAACGATCCTTCTTTATCTTCTTGAGTTTTAACATTGTTAAAGTCTCCACACATTAGCCATGTGGCTTTGGGAGATCTTTCACTGGCCAATCCCACATGGTTGCTCTCTCATTTGCTCATTTGAGGCATATATGTTGGCTGGTACTAGGATGTGGCCATTTGGTTCAAACAATGTCCATACCAATTGGGTCAAAACCATGACCAATGACAGCAACGACTAGCGTTGGGGAGACTAGAGTGTGTTAAACTTCTAATACCCAGCAGATGATTAAATAGCCAATAGTCTTTAACCCATAAATTATTAAAACAAAAATAAAAATTTGAACTATGCTAATTTAACACAGTTGAGTATGCAACACATGCTTGCACAGCGGAAATAAACTCAATCACACATACACAGAAAATTACCCTGGAAACCCCAGTGTGGGGAAAACCAGCATAGAGGGGGCTTTATTTGGCTTCTGAGAGAGAAATTACAGCAGCAAATTTCAACAGAAATTTCTTACAGTTCAGAAGATGAATTATTTTGCTCAAATTGGCTTAGCAAACACCAGCCTGTACGGCCTTTCTTCTGGCTAAGTTGTACAGCCTGGTACGGCCTCTTCTGTTTGTTGTACGGCTGTGCCCATAATGACCCTCTTCTGCTGCTTGAAATCAGCCCTAGCTTGGCCTCTCTCTCTTTGCTCAACACGCCCAAGAATTGGCCCCTTGAATGCTGCTGTGTGCGGCCCAGAGTTTGGCCTCTGTTTGTTGTATGGTACGGCCTCCACTAGCTGCCCAAACCTTGCCCAGAACTCGAGCTCTACTAGCTGCTCGCCCTCTTCCTTCTCTCAGCCAAGTGCCCCTCTCTTCTCTTGCTGAAAATGAGTGAATGAATGTCCCTCACCCTCAGCCTTCTCTTTATCTTTGACTTCACCCTCCTTCAGTCTTGAGATGTGTGCCCAACTCAACCTCCAACTGTCCAGATTGGTGCACCTCACTAGCCTGGGCCCCACTCAACACTCAAACAGAAACTCCAAAGTAAACTATAGAAGTTGAGTTCCAAAAGTCGATGAAAAATCAGAATTATGATTTTTCATACTTTTCCTAAGTTAGACTTAGGCCAAAAATAAATCGGCTGTCCTGGGTCATGTTTAATGTCCCCTGCATCCCTTGGACACTAGGAAAATGCATGGACACCTTCTGCTGCTACAAATTTAACAGAGTGGTGGCTCCTCCTTTGCCTTCAACACGGTTAGTAAAAAAGTCAACAACATTTGGCGAAATTACCCAAAGGGACATTAGCATTTCCGACACCCTCCTAGCTGCCATCATGCGTCTTTACAAGTCTATCCTTGGTCGTCTCTGCACTGTAGATACAATATTAGATTTTATCAAGAGCAATATTGGGGTCAAATAGGGATGCCCCCAATCCCCCACCTTGTTTGAGATTTACATTGATGACTTGGAATCTCTCCTTCACGAGCATATCTACGACTACAATGGTTGCCTTCTTCATCATGTTTTGATCTCCATTCTACCTTTTGCTGATGATGTGATCCTCTTGGCCTCATCTCGTGAGGGCTTGCAAAGGCAGCATGATGCATTGGCCCTTTTCTGTGACCTTTGGTAGTTGATAGTCAACACTAGGTAAAACTAAGGTTATCATCTTCGACGCGTCGAAGGTGGTCCTCTTAGACCATCATTTCTTCTTTAGAGGGGTAGAGATTGATATCAATAGAGCCTATACCAATTGGGGGTATAGTTTTCGAGACCTTGTTTCAGTTTGAGGCATGCTCTTCAACCCTGGGTCAACAAGGGATACAAGTCCTTAGCTTTGCTTGAGAGACAATGTTGTTGGCACCACTTAAAGGACATCTTGTCCAAGATGTTTATCATGGACACCATTATTTGACCCACAGTTCTTTACAATTCATAGGTTTGGGGCCCTTGTTTATTAGAGTTTGATCAGGCCATTGTTGAAAGCAGTCATAATCTTCTCCTTGGACGCATTATTAGATGTAAGTAGATAGTCTCTTCGCCTGTCATCCTTGCAAAGTTTAGTGCCTACCCCCATTGATTTGAGATTGTGTTAAGCCTAGTCTTATGCCTACATCATGTTCGGAGTTTTGTTGATTCGATTGCTGGTTGGGACCAATATCCATACCTGGCCTATTCTTCATTAGGGTCCATTGCTTTGGCTATCCCCCTTGGGTGGGCATGTTGTTGGTTTGATGGGGTCTCAAATCTCTTGGAGTTTATAGGTATCTCAATGGACTGCCTCCCTCCCTTTAGATTCTCCCTTGATGCACATGGCCATCTCTTACCTACTAGGCAGGAGTTGAATAGGGTCACTCGAGAGGACATATGCATGCAATTCATACAGGTCACTTGGATAGATCCACTTGGTGGGTTGTGTCCAAAGATGGCTTACTATATAGAGCTCTTCATGAAGTCGAGGGACGACCTCATTGTCCAACCTCCTTGTGTCGTCACTGGATGCATGCTCTCTATATTCCTTTAGGCTAGTTTAGAGTAGGTTCACATAGACATTGGGTGGAGGTTGAGCACTAGCTTAACTGGTTGTATAGGCTCTGCCAATTGTGCCATATTTGAGGGGTTGAGACAGAGGAGAAATTCATATTCCGATGCCCAATTTATTACAAGATCAGAGGTCAATTTCATTGCCTATTCAGGGGTTCACAAGCCCTCTCTTGTTTCTCCTGGTATCTTGAACAGAGATGCTTGGATTTATATAAGAGGGAGACACTTAGACTCCATTTCCAGATCATCCAACCACCCTTGAGGCCAGTCTCCACTAGGACAATCACTTACGCTTTTTATTGTGATCGCATTTGCCAGGGGTGCCAAGAGATAGATCGATAGCTAGATCGCTTCAATTTCAGGTCAGTGAGGCCCTAAGGAGCCATCTCTACTTCCTAGAGAATCTGATGACATTGTCATTATAGATCCCATACTAGTAGTTAGATAAGTTCATCAAGGCCTCAATGTTGCGTTGCCTCTTCTAGGCAGCAACACTTTGCGTAGTCTAGATCTTCTTCTAGCTCATCCTTTAGGCAATCATCTATTCAGAGTTTCATCCATTTGGTCTTAGAGGTTAGCAGAGCTAGTTCTAGTGGATCTTGATGCACATGCACTTTTAGTATTCCAGGTTTTGGATCCATTTTCTTCTAGATCTGCTTTTCACTATTAATTTTCAATCTTCTGGTCTTAACTTAGATCAATATTTTATATTTTGCATCTTGCTTTATATAGAAGCTGATTTTGTTCTCCCACATTGTATTAACATGATCGTATTCAACATTCCCATTGACCTACTTTTGTGGTCATTTGTTGGACATTAATAAAATTATCTTATCTTATCATTAACATCTTTCAACACCAAATATCTAAATTAGAAACAATCTCATGTACACTTTGGACTATTGATTTGTGGTAGCGGTCAATAAGGCCCCTAACATTCCATGATACTATCATCATTGCAATCTTTCGATATGAAAATCCATTGTCTCCACATCTCCTACGCTCACAAGGGAGCTAAAAACATTTGGAGAGGTCACATTCTACAACTGGGGTAGGAACCAATCATTTAGGGTTCCATTTAGAGTTAAGGCATGGGGGTAGAGATGAAGCCCTATGACCACCACCCTCGTAGGAGGAGGTAGGCTAGGAGGCCCTAATAGGCTCTTTGCTCATGACTAGGCTAGCAATCTTCTTAGGAGCTAGGTGCCAAGATCGATCGAGCATTTTTGGTTTTTAGGAGCTTTTCCCTTCTTTACAACTTTCACCCAACCTTCATTCTCTGCTAGGGGCGAGGCTGTGGAGCCCTAACCTTGAACATTCCCGGTGGCTTGAGTTTCAACATTTTTCACCTTGGTCATTAGAGGACCATCCTTAATTTTGTGGTTTAGGCTTTGGCAAGTGTTGAGGAGATTGATGCACCAGAGTGTTTGGCAAACAACTTTGCTCCCCCCACCTCCATGTAAACAAATTCCTTGAGGTATTTAGACAAATAAACCTTAAGGAAAACCCTCTTCAAATGTTGTGGGTTGAAGAACTCCATAGGCTTATGGCATATGAAATGACCAATTGGTGTAGAAATGCATTCTAGGAAATCCCAGAATTGCATGCATAGCCATAGGAACTCTACCTAAATCGGCCAATATAGTTGAGTGGGTTACTCCGCTGAGAATGTTTTGTGCCATTTACAACTAGGGTACTCCAGCATGTCCATGGACAGCAAGATGCCACCTCACAACAATGACTTTCTTCTTTGAAAGAGATCTGAAAAAAATCCTTTGGTCAGGCTGCACATGGCTGTGCAAATCCAGCCATGGGTTTCCCAAGCCTCCTTAACCTAGGTCTTAATCACTGACTAGGGCGGGATACAATGAACAAAATACCCTAACAGGGTTCGCCGTTTCAACTTATCAAAGACAACAACATATTCAAATTCTGCAATATCAATAGGAAATTCATTGCATGGAATTTGATTACTTCGTGGACAACCTTTGGGGTGAACTTATGCGGAGCCTTCAGAGGCACCATTGTTACCAGCGCTTCCTTGTTGCATAGTGGCTTCTCAAGAATTTGTAGAAATGGCGAGGTCTGGTGGTGGGGTAGACACTAGAATTTTCCCCTGCTCGCCTTAAGGCTAATTCCACTAGCATGATGGCCATGCTGTCTAAGATCAGGAAATGCAATGATACAGCCATTAAATTTGGCCGCAATAGCAGTGGGGCACACTAAAAGCGGATGGTGCTGCTAATATATTTTGGGCTATCAATACATCCAACTTCTTGTTCTACTATGCTCATCTTATATAGTGGTATTAAAAGAAGAGATTCGCATGTATGGTGATGTTTGTTAAGAAGTTGTAATAATCAGGGCTGCTTTCAGCATTACCCAGATTTTAGTTTGTTTTAATTACTCAATATTCTTATTGCTGACTTTGTGCAGTTGTTTTGTGCTTGCTCAAATTTAGTTTTGATTTCAACTTTTCTCAATATCTAATGAGGGTTTAGAGAAGAGTGAAATAATGAAAATCCAACATTTGAAATGCTATATTGAACATAATCATCAGAAATCGAGGACAATTCCCTCTTTAGTAGGGTGCCCACTGCCAACAATGAGTAATTTTTAATGTCAGTCATGTTGCCATTGTATTTACTCCCACGGACATTTTATAATAGTCATACTAATGACATATTTGTCAACTTGTTAAATATTTTCATTCAAGGAAAATGCATATGATGGCTAAAACTTACAGTGCACTTTATTGATTCTATGAATCTTGATACATGAAAACAGAAATAAAAGAAATTATAGGAAATAATGTACATTTTCCATCTAAAATTAGAAAATATGAATTCCATGCTAGAGAAGAAATGATCTTGGACTTAAAGGAGTTACAATTGTCCATAATTCTATGATAGAAACCGATATGGAATATGGCAGATTTTGCAAACATTCACATTGGCTGGAATACATGTAACCAATATCTGCACAGTACAATGAGTCTGCAGTGAAACTTCTACTACAAGATAATTACATAGCTCAAACATGAAACTGAAGTTTATTCTAGTCCATCAGATGTTTGGTAGAGATGGAAATCCCAGTAGTAAACAAACCAATGTCTCCACAAGAATCATCCCAACAGTGACCAAAAATTAAGCTTGACCTCTTTGAGATGACCCTTCTCCAGGTAATATTCTTGCAGGTAATGCATTCATAAGCCAAAGCCAGAGGAGTTTCTATTTTCTAAAGTGTAGCAGTAGTGTGAAATGTGCCAACTAATATAATTGGCCCTTTGGATGAACAATATTGTGCACTGTGGGACCTCTTTTTTGACACTTATAAAAATACTTGGCACATAATAAACGTCTGCCGAGAAAATTGAAGACAATTCCTACTTGACCACGCAATTAGCTGCAAGTAACAAACTCGGCTACTGCGAGCCACAACACCATTTGTCCCAGTCCCTTTAGCTGGATTTTACTATGGAACAAGAAATTCTAAACAACATTTCTAATTTTCTTTGGAAAAGAGCAATATTGGATGAGAGTTTTGAGAAAATAAGCAATAGACAGTGTCTCAGAAGTTTGAGACGGGAAGGAAATTTTGGGCTCAGAACATTCTAAAAAGGATCCCCAAACAGCCAAAGATATGCTCATGTCATCTCAGGCTGCTTCAGAGAAAGGAAAACAATCCCTAGAGTGAAGCTCTAGCTATAAATCTTAAGACTTGTGTTACTTCAAAGGCTCTCTATCCTCAAGTGAGGTTGTATAATTTAACACTCCTGAAAAATCCCAGTATAGAGTCTCCTTCAGACATGTAATGGGTGATTAAATAAATTTGATGCCAGAGTGAAAACCTGTGACGAGTGAAAACTTAATACACATGAGCAGTATGTTTTTGATGTTCAGTTCACTAAATATGAAAAAGAGCTCTTGTCATCATTAGTTTTCACTCGACCTTTAATTCTTTTTATTTTTTTATACTTTTTATCTAATAAGTAAGGCTATGATTTTAATTATTCCTAATTCTTATTGTATTCATTTCTTCTTTCATCTTAATTGTGTCATCATTATCTTAGCATCTAATTATTTAATTGTTTAATTATTATTTTTTATTAATTAATTATCTTTGTATATACTTTTAGTTTAATTAATTTAATCTTGTCATCATTAATTTTCACTTGACCTTAATTCTTTTTATCTTTTTATACAATGGTTATTTTATAACAGCTAGTACTTGTTCACTTTTCCCCAACGTGCTTATTAAATTTAACCTTTAAATAACCCTTACCTCAGCACTCTTCTCAAAATCTCATTGCTTCAACAGTCCCTGATGATGGGTGGAGAGTCCACTTGAAACATTGACGTTTTAAAAACTCCATACACAGTTTATATCCAGAAATCTAAAACAACATTATGAGGAACTGTGAAAACCTGCATACTCTGAAAGAGCTCCTTACAAAAATACTAAAGTCAGTCAATACTGTGAGGATTTTTTAAATTTTATGATTGGGTTCTGATTACGGTAATTAGAATGAAAGGGTCAGAAAGTACGAAAGCTATAAAAAGAATTCTGTGTCTCAAACCATTTTCTTTGTATATCAGAGGAGAAAAATGGAGCTGTGAAGGATTGCTAGATATCTTCTCAAAATCAACTGCTCAATTGTCACTGGATGGATGCTTGCACTTTTAATTCTTTTCTGATCAAATGTTAATATGACCTCACACTATTTCCTGCAGATGGATGCATTGACAACACAAGGGAAGACAAAAAGCAGTATTTTGACAGCAGAAATGGTTAGTGAAGATTCTTTGGCAAGACTGTTGGGAGATCAGATCACTTTAGCTAAGGCATATGTTGTAATTGCAAAGGAAAATAACAATTTACAACTTGCATGGGAGTTAAGTTCCCAGATCAGAAGCTGTCTACTATTGCTTTCCAAAGCAGCTACTAGAGGACATCCTGTCACAAAAGAGGAAGCAGAGCCTACTATTCAAGAGTTTTCATCACTGATATATCAGGCCAAAGAGCTCCATTATGACAGTGCAATAATGATCATGAAATTGAAGGCTCATATACAAGCATTGGAGGAACGTGGAAGTGCAGCTACTGTGCAGAGCACAACTTTTGGACAGCTAGCTGCAGAAGCAGTTCCAAAGGGTCTTTACTGTTTAGGAGTAAAATTGACCGTGGAATACTCCAAGGATTATAACATCCAAAAGATCATAAATGAAAGGAAAAATTCTCCAAGATTCACTGATAATAATTTATACCATTTTTGCTTGTTCTCTGATAATATTCTTGCAACATCTGTTGTAGTGAACTCTACCATATGCAATGCTGATCATACAAAGCAATTTGTGTTCCATATTGTCACAGATGATGTCAATTATAGGGCTATGCAGGCCTGGTTTGCAATGAATGACTATAAAGGGGCAGCTATAGAAGTGCAGTGTGTGGATGACTTTACTTGGTTGAATGCATCGTATGTTCCCGTGTTGAAGCAACTGCAAGATGCTGAAACAAAAGGCTACTACTTCAAAGGCTCGCAAGATACAAGCAGTGCACTGAAATTCCGTAACCCAAAATACCTTTCCATGTTAAACCATTTAAGGTTCTACATTCCTGAAATATATCCTGCGCTGGACAGATTGGTCTTTCTGGATGATGATGTGGTTGTTCAAAAAGACTTGACACCACTTTTCTCAATAGACTTGCACGGAAATGTGAATGGGGCAGTTGAGACTTGTCTTGAGACATTTCACCGATACCATAAATATCTCAACTTCTCTCACCCTAATATCCATTCTCACTTTGATCCCGAAGCTTGTGGATGGGCCTTTGGGATGAATGTATTTGATCTTGTAGCATGGAAGAATGCCAATGTAACTAGCCGATATCATTACTGGCAGGAGCAAAATGTGAATCGAACACTCTGGAAGCTAGGTACATTGCCTCCAGGTTTGCTTACATTTTATGGCCTCACTGAGCCACTGGATCGTCGATGGCATGTATTAGGATTAGGTTATGATCCAAATATTGATGAACAGCTTATTGAGAGTGGGGCAGTTGTACATTTTAATGGTAATATGAAGCCCTGGTTGAAGCTAGCAATGAAAAGGTACAAAGCTATATGGGAAATGTACGTGAATTACTCACATCCATTGCTGCAGCAATGCATAACACATTGATTTTGCTTTGGCTCTATATTTATTATTTCGCACTTGATATCCAATTAATTACAGCTTTGCTTTTAAAGCTGGTCCTGATCAACCGATAATACCAGGTTCTTTTGAATTGAAAAAARAAAATTAGATTTCCAATTAAGAGTCTCTTACAATAAATAATAGATTTTTTTAGTGATGACATATTATACAGACAACACTCAAATCTAGGTCATGTACATCGCTTCCGAGTTTTCTTACATTCTGTGGCCTCATTGAACCACTGGATCGTTGATGGCAAGAATTAGGCATAGATTATGATCCAAACATCAACGACCAGCTTATTGAGAGCTAGGTACATTCTATGCCCTCTTTGAGCCTTTGGATCATCAATGGCATGTATTTGGATTATGTAATCATCCAAACATCGATGACCATCTTATTGAGAATGGGAAGTTGTACATTTTAATGGTAATATGAACCCCTGGTTGAAGCTAGCATTGAAAAGCTACAAGGMTATGTGGGAAAGGTATGTGAATTATTCACACCTATTGTTGCAGCAATGCATAAATTTTAACACATTGATTTTGTGTTGGTTCTGTAGTTATTATTTTTCTCTTGCTCTTGAGTTATTTAGAGATTTTCTTTGAGTTTTAGTCATAATGTTTTCAACACTAGTGGTATTTTCGCTGACCCCAGAGCCCTTCTTTCTTTCATTTTGTGTGCTCTTCTGAATGGAAATTATTGCAGATAGATATATCGAGTATAGAATGAATCTTGGGGTAGCTTCTTGCTACCCAGCAAGCCAGAGAGACCCCAAACAAACAAAATGGAGGGAGGGCATTGGGTCAAGATCACGTGGGAGAGAAAGCATATAAAGTCATCTTTTTCAAATTTAACCCTGGTCAGCCAGTGATACCAGTTTTTTTGGAATTGGAAAAGAAAATGAGATTTCCAAAATTTCCAATTGAAGAGTCTTATTATAATAAATGATAGATTTTTACAGCAATGACATACTATACAGACAAATCTCAAATTTAGCTCATTCAAAAGGACAATTCAGATTGAAAATACTTCCGGAGACTTTTCTGATTGTATTTTTGGGGATGTATTTTCCATCTCTTGAATGCTTTTGTGCTTGGCTTGTTTAGGTGTATTTTAGCTATCTTAAATTACTGTGTTATTTTTTGCAATTCATGCCAGAGTTTTGTGATTGGAAAAGTATGAAATAATTTACATTCTCGTTGCTAACCTTTGCTGATGAGTTGAAGGATAGTTCTGTCAAATAGAGAAAGAATTCGAGTCTGAGGTTAGAGAAACCTTGTGGTGTCATTTTATGCTTTGTTGTGGATTTGGTTATGCTGTGATAGTTGTATTTTAGCTATCTTAAATTACCGTGTTAATTTCTGCAATTCATGCCAGAGTTTTGTGATTGGAACAATATGATATACATTTACATTCTCAATGCTAACCTTGGCTGACGAGTTGAAAGATAGTGCTGTCAAATGGAGAAAGAATTAGAGTCTGAGGTTAGAGAAACCTTGTGGTGCCATTTCATGCTTTGTTGTGGACATGGTTATGTTGTGATTTTTGTCTCAGCTTTGTATGGCCTCTGCAGGACATTGTGCATTTAAACACCAGCGTATCAAGAAGCAAGCAATAGATCATTCGTAAGAAGGATAAGATAACGTGCACACAATCCTAGTCAGCCCAAACATCTTAAAATTAGTTCGTTATATATGACATTCATGATGAGTGGAAAATATTTGATACCTATGCATGGGTTACAAACAAAATTCTAGTTAAACTTAGGTGATTACTCTCAAGCAGCACGAAGGAAGCATGAAATAAAATATTAGGTGGCAGCAAGTAATCTCAGGGTTTTAGATATCACTGTTAAAGGTAAAAAGTCTGGACTTGTTCTATGGAATTGCAACAAGTTGAAATTGGCTCAGAATTCATTCCAGGCCAGAAAATCTTCTGGAGCAGCTCTCTAAAAACAATAAAAGGTGCAGCTACTGATCTCAATTTAAATTTTGCATACTAGAGGCCTTCTATGCAAAATGAAGGCAAGTTGAAGTTCAGTATGCAAGCGAAATGATCTAGCCTGCTTAGGGTGAACTGTAATAAATGCAAGGTAATCCCTGGATGGTTAGTTTCAAGGTGAGGATGGGATTTCTATTGAGTTTAGCAAAAGTATGTTGGGCAGCATGGGCTTGGATCTTTTCAAAACGTGTGAGGATGCTCTCACTTTTAGGTCTTTGGGGAAGTTGATTAATGCAGGCATTATCAAATTGTTGAGATTTATAAGGGTCAATAGAGGAATCGATGGAACTAAATCTCCCCCAAATTATGAGATAGTCTCCTCACAAGTGTGCTAGAGAGAGTGCAAAAGCCAAACACACATGCTGAAAACAAAAATATGCAAGTGCACCCAAGAGAAAAATGCCAATCACGAGATACACACCAAAATCAAATTCCCTTAGGCTTAAAACACTTGGTGTTTCAGATCAACAAGATCACAAGATGAAATGATACAAATGAGAGTTTGAGTTGTGTATTTATACAACTCAAATGAGGCATCCCTTCAAGTGGATAGTCATCCCTTCAAGAGGGGGTTATGCACCCATGGAACAAGGCACACACCCCAAGAGGGTTATTAAGCCTACATATCAAGTTTGACTAGGTCGGCCTTGACCATACCTAGTAATACATTAAAGAATAAAATATGATATTAGCCATAATTACAAGTACATAATGATAATATGAATGGCCCATGGCCACATGTACAAATTACACCAATAATGCCAACACCCTCCCTTGAGTTGAATAGAGGGCCACAAAGAGAAGTCATTACAATACAAGATTACACAATTTTCTTCCCTCCTTAATGTTGAGTAGAGCACCAAATGATCCCTTAAGAGCTCCACATCACTCTATAAATCCATTAAGATCATTGATGATTGAGACTGAGGTCTAGAGGGATCTAGGTGGGAGATATTGTAGGTCAACAAGGACATCGGACAACCAAGCAATATCTCATGGTGGAGAACATTACTCTTGATAGTGGTCAAATGGGCCAACATAAACTCAACTACATTAGTTTCACCCCGAAAATAGGTGGCAATTTGAGAAAGAAGGGCTTGAGGTGGAGAAGATTCCTCTTAATAGCACATGGATGGACCAACAAGAAACTTTGTTGCATCAGATAGTCCACTTAGGTATAAGCCTTGACCTATTTGAAGGAGTAATTGGTGTAGGTGGATCATGCAAACTTGAGTGTAGTAGGAGTGTGTTTCCCCTTTCATTAGGAGCATGGGCCCATGCCCTAGATCAACAAATTTTGAAATGTGAAATAAAAGGTTTGCTGCCATACCATTTCTCACAAGGAGTCATACCAATGACAACAAAAGGAAGTGTTCTATTGATGATATGGGTGATATGGCATGTGCAAACAACTGCCTCTCTCTATAATGAAAGTTACATTCTCTTGGAGTGAAGCATATGGTGAGCCATCTCCATGATAGCCCTATTCTTCTTTTATGCCACTCCATTTTGTTGTGGAGTGTAAGGAATGATTATCTACCATGGGATGCCCTCATATACAAGAAATGATTAGAAAACATTGGTAGTATATTTACCTTTGCCACCAATGATGAGACACTTGATCTTCTTGTTGCTTTGATTTTCCACAAGAGATTTTAATTCTTGGAACTTTCCAAACTTTTATCCCTAGATTTAATGGTGTTTACCCAAAGAAAGTAGGAAAAATCATCAAAGAAGGCGAGGWAGTAATTAGCCACCCCAATAGATGTTGTAGCTATAGATCGACATATCATTAGAGAAATTTTGAAGTAAAAAATGGGTCTCAAAACAAAAAATGTGCAATCAACATCAACTTTAAAAAAACTAATAGGATTCGATATGATGATATCAACTGTAAGGGTAAATAGTTTTGGAGGGAAAGAAAGAATTTTTTTTTTATTGTATTTTCGACTTATCTCCTTATAAGTTTACTCAAATTTCAAGTGTAGTCACTTGTTGGATGCATTATTAAATTATGCATCCAACGAGTACCCACTTTACATAATTTTGATAGACCCACGTTGAGATAAATTGAAAATACATGAAAAAAAAAACATGTTTCTTTGAATTAAATTCCACATCCAATGAGTACCCACTGTGCATACTTTTGATAGGCCCATAGTGAGAAACATTGGAAATACATGAAAAAACACGTTTCTTTGAAAAAAGACACGGTTTTCGTGTATTTCAAGTGTATCTCACCGTGGGCCTATCAAAAGTATCCTAAGTGGGTACTTGTTGGATGCAAAATTTAATTGCACATCCAATGAGTGCCTACACTTGAAATTTGAGTAAACCTRTAAGGAGATAAGTTGGAAATACAATAAAAAAATTGTTTTMTTTCTTTCCCTTTGAAAATTTGCAACTTTTATTTTATTATTTTCCTTAGGAGGCCTATTTTAGATCTCAAAATTTCTTTGATGATCCTAGTGCACAAGTTTGAGAAGCTTGCCTCTCTTTGTCTTTAGGAAAGGCCCCCCAATGATGTTTGCATGTTACAAACCCCTCACGAACACCACTAGGTGGTTCAATATGTGGAAGGTCATCAACTATATATAGTGTTATTAAGATGTTGATGCCATAACATATTGGTGTCATTGGCATTGACTACCATAGCAACAAACCCCTTTTTCTTTAAGGAAAAATTATTCTTCCCCAACTTGTACATATGATCAGATTCGTCATAATAACTTGAGGCCATCACTCATGGTCTTTACAATCCACTGATTTGGCGAGAATTCCACCTTTTTATTGGTGTGTGTAATCTAGTAAATAGAAAGAGATTTGGTCAAACACCTGGAGCATGGAGAACATCTCCAAACTTAGATTTACTAACGATGACATCACCACAACTTGCACCCTATATGACTGAATTGTCACTAATCACCACTTTCTTTCCATTGCATTGCTATCTACAATTAGAGAGAAGATGTTCATGTTTTCCCAAGTGTTGGGTAGCACAGATAATCAACAATCCACTCTCGCTAAGAAGAACATAACCAAAATGCATAGTGTATTGCCACTGTGGACTACGAGAAGATAAAACATTCTCATCGAAAAACTTTTTGGTTGCTATTGTAGATCTTTTCAATGTTTTGAAGATGAGTAAGGGAAAACTTGAAGGGATGGCCCTCCTTATGAGAGTAGCCACATGCCTCTTTTCTTATTTGGAGGATTTCAAGTATTCCCCTTTACCTTGGTTAGACTTAGATTTAAGAAGGGTTGAGACAACCTTTGGATGGACTTGATCTCATTTGGCAAGGGGTGTAATTCACCCATATTTGTCAAAGTAACTTTATGCCGAATGAGATTAGAGAAAACCTCTTCAAGAGAAGGTTTTATAGGATCTTTGACAAATAAAGGAATTCTGTAGAATATCAAAGCAAAATATTGAATGTTGGAGAGATTGTTGAAAACAATACTTACAATTTCTAGATCTAATTTTCCTTTTTTTCTTGCTTGAATAATGTCAGTATTTGGGTTTTTACACCTTGCAATATACTCCTCAATTGTGTTGAAGTCATCTATCTTGAGATTCGAGAGTTTCCTTTCAAGTCGGTTGGCCTATCTAGTATTCATTGTTCCAAAGAGAGTTTTTAAGGTATCTCAAGTTTCCTTCACACCTTTGCTTTGAAGTAGGGAAATGATTTGACCTACCCAAGAATCATAGTTGGCCCCATTCAAACTTGGAAACTCATACATGATGCCTGTAAGTGAAGACTTAGGGTACCATGTATCCCTATTGAGGAACCAATTTAATGAAATGGGTGATATTATGTTAAAAAAGGTTGATTTGACACATTTGCAAGAATTACCTAAAAGGGAAATGGATCAGAAGATGGAACAATTACAAAATTCCATGGATCAAACGATGGAACAATTACAAAATTCCATGGCATCTTGCTATTAGATACCTTAGATGAGAGGTTCACTAAAGGTGATATTGTGATGCAAGGAAATCTTGAAAATAGGGAACAAAATTTTTGAACCCCAGTCACATATGGGGAATATTTTAAAATATGTGAAGAACACGAAGATTGAGTCCTAGAATCATGATTATTCATCACTCCAAGATCCACATCATCAGGGATTCAACTTGACACAAACAATCTATATAATTTCAAATATTGATATGAGAAAATTTGATGGTAAAGATCCTATAACACGATATTCTAGATGGATCAATTCTTTGATATACACCAAGTGCCAACTTTACAAAAGGTAACTCTTGCATCATTGTGAAGAAKARGAAGGTCAAGAATTGGAATCATCACAAGATCTAGAATTGGAAGTGACTACTCCAACAATATCGTCATGCATTGGTTGTCATCAACACTCCTCAAACTCTCAAGATAGAAGGATATATMAAAAATAAAAAGGTAACAATATTGATTGATTTTGGTCGTACCCATGCTTCGAAAAGTCCTTAGATGTTGAATATTGTAAATACATATAAACATCCACKTGATCTTCGAAATAATAATGATCGCTTGATTGATTGCAATTTTACATGTGAAAAACTTATCTRACCATACACACTTTAATGACAAATAACTTGCAAATAACTGGGCATAAAATGAACAACAATAATGAAATCACATACAAAAGTTTGATAACGGAGTTTACCCAATTTGGGCTACGTCTCTGGGTTTGCTTCCAATAGAGATCTCTTTATTAATGCTCAAATGTTTGTGTTTTACAATGATCTTCTTACATGTTGCTCAAATGCAGAAACAGAATGCATTGTTGGATTCCTTGCGAAAAATTGTGAAAAATGAGTATAAAGTTCTTGAAATTTTGTCAAGAGACCTCTCAGCATGCTTTACGATGTAGCCTCAAAGCCTATGTACACTTGGGCATGTACTTTAAGACATAACCTCTACAATTATGATGTATGTACCTGCCTTGATCCATGCACCATTGAATAGGGTGTGGGCCCTTAACTGCCCCCCAAATTCCACACCACCATTTAACTATTATTTATGGTGTAGTTGTAACCAACTAGAGTTGGCAGAATGTTAGTTAGCGGGGTTTGTTAGGTCGTTCACATAGTTGATGGGTCGGGGGTTCAAGCCCCATCGACCACCGATCGTTTCGGTGGTATATTGTTCCAACCGCCCACAAATACAGGTGGTTATATGGTGTTACAACGAACCACGCGCTAGGGGCTATAGCCCGTGGCCTTTTTCCTGCCAAACGATCCTCCATTACAATTCAAATATAATCGAACCCATAGTCTTATTAAGACTCATCGTGTGGCATATTGGTAGCAGAGGCTTGTAGAAGGTTTATGGGAGGTCGCGGGTTTGACCCTCGTCAACTCCCATAAATTTTGGTAAACCATAACTATTAATAGCCAATGGGAGGTTACCACATGGAAACCTCCCATTGGCTTATCCTTGCCACTTGTCGACATATGATTGGACCACTTGGATTTACGATCTACCAACAAACTTGCCCAGTCAACTGCCAACTAAACATGCCACGTCACCTTTATAGTCGTACGATCATGTGCCACATGTCAGCTTTACAGTGGTGATACGTGTCACCTTTGACTTTGCCCTTTGACTTTTGCCTTGGTTGACTTGAACTTTGACATGCCATATCTTTTGCATACGAACTCTGTTTGACTTTTCATTTGCATCGTTTGAAATCTAACGATGAGCTCTACGTGTTGATGTTGTTTTCGAGAGAATTTGGGATGGTTGAATTTTGAGAATTTCTAAACCATTTTGGACCTCTATGGACGTTCTAGATCTTTCTAGACCTCTATGAGCATTCCTGGATCCTCCTGGATTATTCCTCCCCATTGGAATCATTTTGGACCACCAAAAGTTTTGATTACTCAACAACTAGGTGAGGGTAGAGTTCCCTCACCCTTATGATCTCGATCCGCTTTGCCTTACTTGGTTTTACTCCTTTAAGACCAACTTGAAGATATTCCACATCACCTCACTATGAAGTCTTGATTCTTCTGTCGAGAATAACATCTTCATGTAGCTCGTCCAAATATTCTGGAGCAAAATCATCAACCTCTGGAACCTGAATACTTTCATCTTCATCCATAATCATAGGAGGCTCATAAAGCTTCAAATTCTCAACATTCACCACTGAATAAATTTACATGTAGGTTGGTAGATCTAAATGAAAGGTATTAGTACCAATCTTCTCCAAGATCTTGAATGGACCATATCGGATTGGCCTTAGCTTTTTACCTTCACCTTTCATTCTATCCTTGTTGATATCTAACCATACTTTATCACCGACTTCAAATTGATGATCAACCCGATGTTTATCATACTTTTCCTTGTACTTGGCTGGAATTTTCTCCAACTGTTCCTATACTGCTTGATGTACCTGTTGAATTCTATGAATGAACTTTTTATCTTTATCTGTATCATCTTGTCCATCTTCTTTACTTGCTTCTCCAAAAGCAAATTCCATAGGTGATTTAGGCAAGTGCCCCAAACATACTTCGAAAGGAGTTTTATGGGTAGAAGAATGCATGGCATGATTATAGGCATGTTTTACATAAGATAATTGTTCATCTCATAACTTAGGATGCTTGTTGCAATATTCTCGAAGTAGATGTACCACTGTTCTATTTAAAACCTCTATCTATCCATTTGTCCGTCGATGAAAAACCATGCTCTTTTTCAACTTAGTGTTGTAACACACCCAACCCCTTAAATACCTTTCTGAGGAATGGGGCATCAAAACTTCACTTTCCTTGAACATCTTGAATCCTTTGTCCAAGGTCTTCATTCTCTTCTACTCACCCGTAGCATTTTAGCCACTGCTACCGGGCTCAAATCCAAGCTCTGGGTTTCAAGTTATGGCTTCTCGAAGTTCTTCAAGTGTTCATTGGTTGAGGACCACGTGGCGTCCATGTGGATCCATCTCACTCATACCATCCTCAAGCTCCTACATCCACGGTGAAAGTCCATCCACCATCCAATCCAACAATAGGATTTGCTTCATTTAACACATAAGTTCTAGGGGAGTTTGAAGTTCGGTGCATCAGCATTGAACGTCCCTTTTCTCTTAGGCATGCATGTCCTCCGGAGTCCCAAGTTCCAGGACTTCTGAAACGATGCCACGTAGATCCTGCCCTCGCCCCCTTTGGAGCATACTTTCTAACATCTCAAGTCTCTCGGAGTTCCGAACTCTCGAATTCCCGAAGGAGCCCGAAATCTCTCCACGTGGCTCTGGCCTTCAGGCCTTTCAATTTATCCTCGACACTACACTCCAAACCTTCGGAGTCCCGAAGTCCCGGACTCCCGAAGGATCCATTCTCGCACGTGGTGTTGTACTATATTGGAAGGCAAAAACAGGTGGGTCCCACATGCTCCTCCCACCAAACGGGCCAAGCGGTGAGTGTCAGGTGTGATACGCGACTAGGCAGAGATGAAACATGGCCCCTTTAGTGGGTGACACATGTCACGTGTTGTTGGGCATATAGGGTCTGTGAAACGCATTAATCCAGGTGACACATGGCACGTTGATCGTGGGTCCACGTCACCCTGGATGACGTCATGGTGCCACGTCACTTCGCGGCTCCGACATTCAAGGGATTCTACCCGCTCCACACTCCCTTCCAAAGTAGGACTTCACTGAAGTGTTGTACATGAGTCCTTCCTCTTGGTTGATCAAACAGTTGAGAGGGATCCCGAAGCATTCTCGAATCAACGATTCGCGCCACTTCGTAACTTCAACGTTCAGAGGTTTCCTCGCTTTGAACCACACTTCCTTCCGGAGTTTCGATCTCCGAACACGCAGAGAACTCTGATCAACAGTCTACGTGAACTCTACAATGGGTGGTCAAGATCTACTCCGGCCTTTGAAGCTTCATGAAACTTGCACGCTCTTGTGATTGCACTTCGATACCGCCAGATGATCGGACTTCCGGATAACCGTTGATCTGTGGACACGTGTCCCTCTACTTTCAATGGCCCAAATTAACTTCGTGACTCTGACATTTAGGAGTTTTGGCGTTAGATCACCTCTATTCTCCCAAAATGGGACCTTGCCGAAGTACTTAGCGCTACCTCTTTGCTAGTTTCGATCTAACGGTTGAGAGTGATTTCCACTGGATTTCCAGATCCACGACTCCCATTACTTTCTGACTTCAATGTTCAGGGAGTTTGATGATATATCATCCCCATTCTCATGGAGTGGGACTTCGTCGAAGTTGCCTCGACGTGGATTTAACGGCCATGGGGGCTCCCGAATACTCTCAGATTGGTGGTTTGCGTTATTTCGCGATAACTGAATGGATCAAGGTTTAATGGTGGGCAAGTCTAACTATCCCGGATAAGGAAACCGCCAGGCATTGGTTAACCTGGTGGGTAACCGTAATTATCAGTTGCCTTTGGCTAATTTATAAACGATAAGGTCGAAGGACTCCGAATTTCTGAAGCCAGAAGGCTTAACTTCTTTCGGGCATAGCACAGGGTTCCCAGACCTTGGCCACATGGGTGCTTTGAAAACTCTTGTGGCTACACACTAATTTCTTTAGCCATAAATGGGTTAAGGATATGGGCATGAGCCCTCGGTCATGCGGGTGAAAGATTCGAAGGAGGCATCCTCC
>JASDQU010587278.1:0-24063 GCA_032191745.1 Picea mariana | reverse complement strand
ATGAAATTCATGTTGTGATCTTTAAAAAGAAACATCTCAGGATTAAAGGTCAAATAGGTTCTTTCATCTGCAATAGTAGAGCGGCAAGAGAAGAAAAAAACAAGTTGTTACTAGAGATGAAGTTCAAGCAAAGTTTCCCATGGCATTACGATCCTTGTGGTATCATTGCAGAAACCAGACTAAGGAATAAAATCTCTCCATACGCTCATGTTCCCAAACCAGAGATCGAGAAGTTCATGAACTAGACAAAGTGGGAGGAGAACACTCTGATAGATACCGAAAAACAACCCCCTTCTTCCAACATTGCATAGACCGACACCTTCAGGCACCAACAAAGAAAATACCCAGGAAAGATGTATCTCCCTCAGTCACTGAAGTCTCAGCAGATGATTTCTAGGTTTATAGAAAAAGGCCCAAGACCAGTCATACACCTAATAGGTCTGGTGGAGAAGAGACTCAGTCTACTACAGTCTTGGAAGGGGAACATTCTCCATTTTTCTCAGGAAGCAAGCCGACGATGTCCACCTCCTCGTCAAAGAAGAAAGGTGACAGAACATTAACGACTAGGGCCACACAAGAGCCTGCAAGGCTGAACCGTTTTGAGAAATATAACCTAATTAAGAAGAAAAATGAGATGTTGACGAATAGTACCATTGATCAGTTTTGGAAAAAAACATCCATGGCTCAGCATAGACTATTATCTTCCTTTGATACATAAAAGGGGAGAATGCACATGGCCTACTTGTAGGCACAGGTACCTAAGCCCAAAACAATTTCTGATTAGAAAAGGGCAACATTTGAGTTTGATGATGTAGACGTACATCCGAATGATCAGATGGATTTACAGAGACAGACTGGAGAAATGATTTTCTCCACCTTGGCAAACACCTCCACAACCGTAGCAAAGCTACAGGTTTCATTGAACAATGTCCAGACTCAGTTGAATCTGGAGAAGGTGTCATATTTTGCAAAGGATAACAAAATTAAGTCCCTGAAAGAACTGGTACTCAAAATTGGGTACGATCTGACCAATATCAAAGAAACAAAAGAGCTGATAAAAAAGAATAATGCTGACATAGATTCTCTAAGGAAACAGTTGAAAATATCTGCTACTGAAGATCCACAGTCTAAAGAGATGGCCAAGACTGAAGTCCAAAAAGAGGAGATGTTGAAGTTGATCATGGAGCAGAACGCTCAAATTAAAGAAATGGAAGTCGAGATGGACAAGCTGGTCAAGGAGAAGGAAAAGAATATGCCAATGCCAGTCATACCATTGAATGCAATCCTGATCACAGGAGTCAGTACAACAATGACAACATCAACTACCACATGGGAAATTTCAGCAGCAACATCAGTGACTTTTCCATATGCAACAGACCAATTGGAAAAAGCAATGGAAGATATGACTCTACAAGGGGCAGAAATCAAAAAACTGCAAGAAGAGATTCAAAATCTCCAAAAAATGAATTCCATGTTCCAGGCCAGCTACAACACTGAGAGACATAAGTCAGACAAACTCAAATAGGAATTGCAGCAACTGCAGAAAGAAACAATCATGGATAAGACTTTGTCAGAGGCAAAAGAAAATATTTGGATGGGCATCTGTCAGTCAGTGATAGAGATTTGGCCCCTGATACAAATCATGTTTGAACAACATGATCTAGTGCAGAGAGCCAAACATGCCATCGACATGATAAAGGGATAACTGGGAGAAATGCCTACAGAGGCCAACGAGATAATCAAATTCTTGAATTCTAAATCAAAAGAAGAGATGGAATCCCTACAAATTGAGGATAGAAATGAAATAATTATTGAAGTTAAGAGATTCTTGACCAAGAGGGGACTAATGTTGCAAATCGAGGAGAGATTTCAGGCAATGGATGTCGTGGTACAAAGATTTTTCAGCAAGACTGAATCCTTGCAGAAGAAAGGTCTCCCAAGCTTATTTGTGATCAATAATAGGTTGATTACTCTCTCATATTATAAACAGAAGATTCTCACAGTGGTGAAGGATGGGTCCAAGTTCACAGGCATAAAAGAAAGCATTACGGGCAAAGAATTCTTGGAAACTCTGTGATTAAACCTGAGTATTCAACAAGAGATAAAGTATATTTTCATCACCAACCCCACCTTCACTAAGTACACAGAGACGGATGAGGTGTACTAAAGGCTGCTCAAATTCAACATCCCCAGTCAGCAGAGATGGGACGACCTGTGTGACTTGATCGAATAGAATATGATGTGGATGTACAAATCAACACACAGAGTAGTCAAAGTCAGTTGATGACTCACCAACAACATTTATGAAATCAACTTCAAGAAATCTGACATATCATTAGCAGTTTCTACAATTATGTATTTTGTTATCTAGTTAGTTAGACTCGGATTCTACCACGTCCTGATCATTAATGACATGATCAATTGCAATTTTTCTTATAAATACTTCAAATTTCGAAGTATTGAGGGTTGATCTTTACGCCCAAGCAAGCTGTAAACTGTAATCTTTTGGAAGAGATCTACCAGTAATAAAAGGGATGATTCACAGGATTCCTGCGTGTTTTATGTTAGTGATGTTTACTCCTCTTTGTTGAATGGTTTATATTACTTCGTTATCATCTTGTTTTCTATATCTAATCATTTAAAAGAAGTTAAAGTTGCAGAATTTATCTTCGTATACTTTGTTTCTGGCTTTTAAAGATCTAAATGTTTATCTTCTAATGTTGTGATAAAGAAATTCTTCAATTTGTTTTTTTTGTAGTTGATCACCTCATCTTTTTCTGCTATCCATCACTTTAAATTCTCAAGGATCCAACATTGGCATTATCCTTCCCTGTGAAGAGACCTTATAAAATTTGTTCTCAGATCTCAAACATTAACACAGACCCCATATCCCAATGGATGCGTAAGCAATATTTCAGCCATTTTATAAAACAAAACAACACAGTCCCATTTATTTAACTAGCCTAATATATGAAACCTGAAACATATCTAAATCTTACAAAGAGATCCCTCTCTGAAACTGGCAGGGCTAGATCCCAGTTTCGAAGTGGTTGGATAAAGTTACCTCTGATAAATTTCTTCTACCTCCTGAAAACCTATGGGAATTTACAGAGCGTTAACATAGTGGCAACTCCACTGGGGAAGTGAACAAACTTTCATCCTACGATTTCTTTTTCCTAGATAAAGAAAACTTTATTTCTGAATGAATAATAAAATCTAACTTATAAAGAAATAATGTTCAGAGGTTGTTAAAGTTTGTATATATTAGTTTAGATTTCTTAAAAAATTAAAAATTCTAGCTCCTAAAAAAGTTTACACTAGGTATCACCCCAATCCAGAACCTGTGACAACAGTAGATGATCCAGAAAAGTTACTCAGAAAGAAAAACACTGTAGAAGGTTCCAGGAGTCACAGTCCTCTTCCTAGGTCCAATTCTCTCCCAGAGAAGTTGGTTGCCATCCAAGATCTCGAGTTTGACATATCCTTTGAACAAAGCCTTTTTAGAACCAAATTTGACAGCTTTGTAAGTGAGACAATCCTAGATCAAACCATCCTGCAACCTAGAACCCCTGAAATACTTTCTCCCAGAACAAAATTTGATCAACGTTTCCTTCAATAATTCGACAAGTTAGAAGAGCTAGTAGCAAATCTTGATCAAGCTTTGTACCAAGCTCACTTTCAACATTTTGTAGAACTTTTTGCCCTGACTATTGCGGTAGACTCCATCAAACATCAAATAATTCACTCTACATCCCCTAGCCCTACCTCTTCTACTTCTTATGTCACTTCCCCTCCAATCATGCAAGTTTTTATTCAACCTCCTCCACCAATCATGGCAGCAAGATATGCTCCCTTGGTGTTGGTTGCTCCTTTACATGCCATGCCTCGGGACTATCAAACTAGACTTCCTCGGTTTGATGGTACTGGTCCTCTGAATGCACAACAACATGTTGATAAGATGAATGATTATTTTGATTTGTAGGAAGTTGATGAAGCAGATGTCCATAAGAGACTTTTTGCACAGATTTTGACTAGAGAAGTCAAAAAATGGTTCAAAGCACTGTGCCCTGCTACCATAGTTGACACTGCTACTTTCCAGTGGAATTTCCTTGACAAATGGGAGGTAAATAAAAATCCTCTCCAAATTTTTATTAGAATATGAGAATATCAAAAGGAATCAAGGGGAAACAGTGCAGGATTACTGTATTCATTTCAATAATCTTTATAACGCAATTCAAGCTGATATTAAACCCCCACAAGGTTTAGCTTTAATCAAGTTCCCTGATGGATTTGATGTTGATATGTCATATCAACTCAGGGAAAGGAATTATGTCACTTTAGAAGACATGCAGAAAAGTGCAGTAAGCATAAAAGAAAATCTATTATCTAGAAGAGCCAGGCAAAGAACAAAGAGAAGGGTTACAATCAAAGAAGATCCTTCCATGTCTTCTTCAGATGCTAAACTAGATTCCATAGTCAGAAGTATGGTGATAATGATGGAAATACTAACCATCGCCGACATCAATCCACCCAGGGAAAATCAGCCTGCCCCTTAGATCAGAAATCCAAAATTCAGAAGGAACCCCCCTCAGATCAGACAAAGGGATCCGAGAGATCAAAGAGAGCAAAGGGGGGCTAATCAACAAATTAGGCCACCTCTTCAGGAGAATAACGTTGATGATGGGGAGGAGGTAATCAATGAGTTGGATGATACTCACATAAATATCATGGGTGTTCATGATGATGACTCTGTTTTTCTTACTCAAGAAGAACATGATCTTTTTCTCCTCTCATAAACAAAGGTGAATGAGGAGGAAGAGGAAACAAAACAACAGGGCTTTGAGAATGCTATAATGGAGGTGCACAGATAGTACAACTTAAGAAGTAAGAATACTAATGACAATCCTACAAAGAAGGTTACTGAAATGAAGAAAATGACTAAGGCCAAGAAAATCTCAGATACTTCTCTGAAGAAATCCCATGAGAAGAATAATGTCGAATCTTCTACGAAAAGAAATCCTGAAATTTCACAAAGATCAAATCAAACCGAGGTCACATCTACTAGTCAGCCAAATACTTCTGCCCAAAGAACTATGACAGAAAAATCATAAGTGTAGAGCCAAAGCAAGACTTCTACTACTTTCATCCTAGAAGGGGAACTAGCCAAATTGAAAATTCCTATTTCCCTGTCCGAACTGATGAGAAAAAACGCTTACAGGTCACAAGTGATTTAAGCATTAAACATTGAACCAGAGATAGGTACAAAAGCATTGAATATTGGATCAGGAATGCACTCAGAGACTGTAAATATTACTGATGATCAACCCGAGCTGTTGTTCATTCCTGAAGTAGATGGACAAACTAATAACAGTGTTGTTCCCCCTTTCTATATCAGTCTGAATATCCATGACAAAAGCTTACACAATGCTATGCTTGATTCTGGTGCCTCTCACAACCTGATGCCCAAAGCTATGATGAACAAGTTGGGGCTTGATGTCACTAGACCCTACAAGGATTTGCATTCTGTTGACTCTATCAAGGTCAAATGTATAGGGATAATTAAATATTTATGTATCACCCTAGCTCAAATCCTAGCAAAAATTTTGGTGATGGATATCGTGATTGCAGACATTCCCCCGAAATATGGTATGTTGTTATATAGATCTTGGGGAGCTAAGATGAAAGGCACTTTGAAGCTAGATATGTCTTATGCTACCATCCTGGTATTTGGACAACAGAGAAGACTGTACTGAGAGACTCTGATGAAGTATATGGTCAATAGTCAGGAAAAACCACATAGCTACCCATTATACTCTGCACACTTTGATATGGATTCATTCATATTGTACAATGATGGTGACCTGGATAATCTAATTGCTCAGTTGGAAGATGATGCACCTAATGTGCAAGAAGATAAAGCAATCACTGAGATAAAGAACACGACAACAATAGAAAGTGATGAACTATTAACCAACTTCTGGAGTATGGATTCTAATGGAGCTGCAAGCAAAGAAGGAGATGGAGTGGGAGTTTGGTTGCATAATCACAAATCAAGGTATTCAGAAAGCCACTCTTACAAACTGAATTTCCAATGCACTAACAACATAGCTGAGTATGAAGCTTTAATTTTCGGCCTGAAACTACTGAAGAAGGTTGGTGCCAAAAAGATTATGGTAAGAGGTGATTCTGAATTGGTCATTAAACAAATTAAAGGTGAGTATTCGGCTAAGAATCCTAGACTCATATCCTATAGAAATGTTGTTTTGGACTTTTTAGAATGTTTCACTGAAATCGACTTGCAGGTAATGCCCAGAGGCCAGAACATATTGGTAGACGGATTGGCTACTTTGGCAGCCAAATGCAAAATACCTTTCAAACCAAATTGCCAATACACAGTAGAGGTGAAGTGCAAACCAACCGCCCCAGATAACATCAGATACTGGTAGGTATTTGGCAACAATGATCAAATTGAAGACTTCCTGTAGTGTAAGAATGACTTCGAATGTACAAATATAGATGTAGAGAATGATGATGATAATGTAAACAAATAATTTTTTGAAAATGACAATGTAAATAAAGTAGATTTGGATGAAATGAATAAAAATGATGAAGACTCTGATGTTTTGCATTTGAAAAACAATGTTTTACCTAGAGGTTTGGTGCCGTTATAAGACCTGTTTGATTTTAACGATGTAGAAAAAAAGCCCAAGATTGAAGTGAGTGGTAAAGAGGTCAAAGAGTGTAACACGGGAACAAAGGAAAAACCTAAGATGATAAAAATTTCCAAATCTTTACCCCCCTGAGAAAAAATGCAAATACATTGAACTGTTTAAGGAATATGTTGATGTGTTTGCTTGGGGTTATGAGGATTTAAAATCTTATGACACAAGTATCATACAACATAGAATTCCAATAAAATAAGAGCACAAACCTTTTAGGCATAAAATTAGGAGAATCAATCCCAAGTTACTCCCCCTGATCGAAAAGGAAATTAAAAGGATGTATGATGCCAAAATTATAGTCCCCTTGAGATTTTCCAAATGGGTTTCTAATCCGGTTCCTACCAGAAATAAGACTGGTGAAATTAGGCTTTGCATTGATTTCGGAAACTCAAACAAGGTTTCCCTCAAAGACAATTACCCTTTGCCTAAAATGGACCACATCTTACAAAAGGTAGTTGGGTCCAATAGGATCTCCTTAGTAGACGGTTTCTTGGGTTACAACCAAGTCCTTGTCCACCCAGATGACCAGAAGAAAACAACCTTCACCACACCCTAGGGAACTTTCATGTATGTGAAAATGCCCTTTGGTTTGATGAACGTTGGTGCCACTTTCCAAAGAGCAATGGATATTGCTTTTGTGGACGAGCTTGGAAGGTTTATAGTCATATATCTGGATGACTTGACTATCTACTCCAAATCTGACGAGGAACATTTACAACATCTCAAACGAGTGTTTGAGAAGTGCAGAAAAATCGGGATTTCATTGAATCCCAAGAAGACCCTTTTCGGTTTAGAGGAAGGCAAGTTGTTGGGGCACATAATCTCTAAAGACAAAATTAAAATAGACCCCAGTAGAATAGAGGCCATCCAGAAAGTGGAACACCCTAGGAACGTCAAATAATTGCAATCATTCATTGGTAAAATAAATTTCCTAAGAAGATTCATACCCAACTTTTCCGAACTTCTCAGGAACATCACAAATATGCTGAAAAAAGACACCACAATAAGATGGAACACTGAGTCTAAACAATCATTTGAGCAAGTAAAACATTCACTCACACAAGCCCCGGTTTTGATCAGTCCAGATTACACCAGTTATTTCTTTTTGTTATCTTTCACATCTGAACACACCATCGTAGCATTACTATTGTAGAAAAACAACGAAGTGTACGAGCATCCCATAGCCTTTTTTATCAAATCTTTGAGAGATGTTGCGTTGAACTACAATATAATGGAGAAACAAGCTTTTTTCCTGGTAAAGACCATAAAATATTTCAGAGTCTATATTCTCCATTCTCACACAATTGCCTATGTTCTAAATGTTGTGCTAAAGGATATCCCAACTCAGGATAATCTAGATGGTAGGAGAGGAAAGTGGATTGTTGTTATTATGGAATATGATATAGAAATAAAACCCACTAAATTGATCAAAGGTCAGGGTTTGGCCAAACTAATGGCTGAATCCAATTTTCATGCTTTAGACATTAATTTTTTGGTTGCAGTTGACAAGCAGGAAGAGCATGCAAATCCAAATGTAAAAGAGGTATTCTTAAACTCTCCTTGGTACGTAGACCTCATTTTTGTACTTCATAACTTACAAGATCCTCCTGGTCTAACCAAGAGCAAAGCCAGATTTATTAAACTGAAAGCATTGAAATTTTGTATTCTAGATGGAAACCTTTATTGGAAAGATCTTGGAGGTATCTTAATTAATTGATTATTGAAGGACGAAGCTGACAGGGTATTGCAACATTTCCATGCAAGGAACTGTGGCATGCATCTAAGTTGGAAGAACAAAACTAACAAGATTCTCAGAGCTGGTTTTTACTAGCCCACATTGTTTGTTGATTTGCATCAGAAAGTCACCTCTTGCCACAAATGCCAAGTTTTCAAAGGTAAAAGGAAGCTTCTACTTCTACCCATGAAACCCATCTCGGTTGAAGCGCCATTCCAACAGTGGGGTTTAGAATTTATTGGAGAGATACATCCACCCTCTTTGAGCCAACACAAGTGGATCCTCACAGCCGCAGACTACTTCACGAAGTGGATCGAAGATATACCATGCAGGCAAGCCACTGACTCTGTCATCATTAAATTTTTGGAAACTAATATTTTGTCTCGTTTTGGATACCCTAGGAAAATTATAGCTGACAATGCAAAGACCTTCAGATCCAAAAGACTTATAGAGTTTTGTAGCCAGTACCACATTACTTTGGGACACTCAACAACTTATTACCCTTAGGTTACCCTCGGGGAAATGGGCTAGCTGAGTCCTCAAATAAAAGTCTGGTGAATATCATTAAGAAAATGCTACAAGAGAACAAGAAGTCCTGGCATAATAAGTTAGTTCATGCGCTCTGGGCTGATAGACTGACCACCAAAAGATCAATTGGTATGTCCCCATACCAGTTAGTATATGGTACTGAGGCAGTTTTTCATTCTACTTTGGGGGTCCCTGTTATGAAACTGTTGGAGGAAGTGCAAGCAGAGCCAAATGATACCCAAAGAAGAATAAATCAGATGATTCAGTTGCAATAATCTAGAGAAGAAGTGTATAACAAGACTCAGGTTATCCATGAAGGTATCAAAAGGATTTATGACAAGAGAACTCAAGATAATGATTTTGAGTTGGGTGATTTGGTGCTGAAGTGGGATTCCATAAATGAGGATAAGGGTAAACATGGAAAGTTTGATAGTGTGTGGAAAGGCCCTTACATCATTCAGGCATTTAGAGGAAATAATGCATTTTTTCTCAAAGACAGTGATGGAACAGACTTGCCAGGTGGACCTATAAATGGCAGGATGCTGAAGCATTACTTACCACCCCAATAAAAATATTAGTAATCCATTTCCACTGTACAAACCATTTCTTTTAAATTCAGGTTATGTGTGGGTGATGTTGGTCAGATGGTTGAAGCCCACAGAGAAGGCTCTAATCCACTGACTAGTGCCACCAATTTTTCAAAATAAAATAAATCAAGTTGCAGAAAAAGCAATGGAGAAAATATTTACAGACATTAGGAAGCAGGTTCTTGGCACCTCACAATGAGAGCACCATCCCCAGGTGGAGCCATTGTTATAACCCTATGTTTCATAGGATCAACTAGTGACTGGGAATTTTTTACTCTTGTTGTATTTTTTATTGTAAATAATATTTCATTCTGAAAATAATTTACAAAAGAAAGAAAAAGAAAAAGAAAGAAAAGAAAAAGATAAGAAAATAAAAGAAAAGAGAAAAAAAAGAAAGAAAGAATAAAAGAGGGTATGAAAAGAAAAATGATGAACCCCATGCAATAAGAATGTCTTGATTCATACAGTCTAACAATGGTCAAGTCTTTTGAATTTATGCTGATAAGATTAGTGAATAAAGCTTGGCTAAACTGTTTAATCTTAGCAAGGTTATTTAGATTAGCTAGTGAATAAATTTGATCAAACTGTTTAAACTTGATCAAATAACCCCTGGGTAGAGTAATTTTTAGTCCAACATCCTAATCTGAGTTAAATGTGTTAGGTAAATATATTAGGACATAGGTTAGTTTGGATTTTATTTCAATAAAACAAGCATAAAGTTGGATGAGAGTCTTTGTTTTGATGTTAGAAGGTTGTGTTCTAACCCCTTGGTGGAAAAATGAAAAGAAACAACTCTCTGTGATTAAACGGTGCACCTAGATCAACAGTTGAGTAAACGACGCTCAAATCTACGGCTGACAGGTAATATCAGACCCCCCCCGACCATTCTACCTTTAACGGAGGGGGGGGAGGGGGTCCAAGTTGGTGGTATTCTCCCACGGGCCCCATCCTAACATGGCACGTTTGTGTTAACTCGAACCCCCCTTGCTCCAAACCAGTTACCGCCTACCCCTCCCTCCGAGTAAACCACCATACCAGTTTTCCATACCATCGCCGCCTCATGACGTCACACTCCACTACCATCATTTACAATTCATGCGTCGTTATTATGTTAGCGTACCTTTTTTCCCCCAAATCACCCGTAACACGTCACATCCCATTCACTTGTCCTCCACTCCCTATCCTCCATGTCATCCTCACAGACCCATCACCTATCTGTTACCCTCCACCTCATCCCCGATATATCTGTTGGTCAATCAATGCGGCCAAACATATCCATTAAACCTGTTGACTTGTTCCCCGCGCCCCAATGGATACCTATTCATCCAGATAATCTCGTTTTTCACCATTTTTTCATCATTCATAATCCAGACATCGTTGAAATCATCATCCTCCCCACATTTTCGACTTCAACCACCATTAATCTCTGGAAATTGCATTCAGCGTCGTTCTCTTTTATATTTTTACAGGTACTAGTCAAAGTGATGGCGCCAAAGTCCAAACACTCAGAGATAGATGAAAATCCTTTCCTCTCGCCTCCCATCAACCTTGACCGGATCCCTCTGGCCTACAAAGATTACCTTATCTCAGAACCCAAATGTGAATTTGATTTTGTTGATTTACACTCATGGTTCAGAGACACCTTCCTAGACCAGAGTGATGAGATTGGACTTTGGGAGTCCAATCTCCCACTATATCTTTTCCCCCAAATTCACCATTTTCCTGACTTCGCTCTCAAGTGTCAGGCACACTATCTTCCCAGTCACAGAGCTATCATCTCATCATCTGGAGAGACCTTGTTTACCATTACACCTGAAGCCATTGACCAGATGATGCAAATTCCCAGATCTGAATCCTTTTCCCTTTTCACCATTGAAATTTTAACCGAAATGTACCAAAGTTATCATTTCCCCAAAGAGCACAAATTTTCGAACTGTTCCTCCCTGAAAAATCCCCCTTACCATTCCTCCATGTTTTCAGCAAAAGGCAACCAAATAATTTCCTCTTTGTGTTGTCTGCTCAGGTACTATTCAGACGAATGGGTGGACGAACCCATCCTGGGTTTCATGTCCATTTTCTCCACCGAAGAGAAAGCCACCACCCAGTTCAACTTCAACCAATTTTTGGCCGATAACATTCATGAGAAACTTTTCAAATTTCCCACCGAAGGAATGTTCCAGTATTCATCAATACTAGCCTACATGTTCCTGTTTTTCCAGTCAAAGAATTTTTCTTTTCTCCTACAGAAGCTCAACACAGAAGGCAGTCCACATCCAGTTACAACCTGAACGTTGTTGTTAAGGAGGAACTCGTCTGAGTTCAGTTTTAAGCATTTCGTCAACCAATTTTACCATCCAATGGTAAGAGTGTTAAGCGGGCATGAAGAGCCCAAAATAAACGAAGAGATTCAGAGGATCCTACAACTATCAGACCTTGCTAAAATAGGGGATTGGTATTTATACCAGGACCACACAGAGATCAGATTCTATGGGTGTGAGATGGCCCCCTACAAGCTGCCAAAGTTCATGCCTGTCAGAATATTTTCCCTGGAATACATCATACAAATGATCAACTCCAATGACATTCATTTTGTGGCCTTTAAAAAGAAACAACATCTCAAGATTAAAGGTCAAATAGGTTCTTTCATCTGCAATAGTAGAGCAGTAAGAGAAGAAGAAAACAAGTTGTTACTGGAGATAAATTTCAAGAAAAGTTTCCCATGGCATTATGATTCATGTGGTATCATTGCATAAACTAGAACAAGGAATAAAATCTCTCCATATGCTCATGTTCCCAAACCAGAGATCGAGAAGTTCATGAACCAGACAGAGTGGGAAGAGAACGCTCTTATAGGTACCAAACAAAAATGCCCTTCTGCCAGCATTGCACAAACTGACACCCATCAGGAACCAGCAGAGAAATGACCCAGGAAAGATGTATCTCCCTCGGTCACTGAAGTCTCAATAGATGATTTCCAGGTTTATAGAAAAAGGCCTAAGACCAGGCATACACCTGATAGGTCTAGTGGAGAAGAGACTCGGTCTACTACAGTCTTGGAAGGGGAACATTCTCCATTTTCCTCAGGAACCTAGCTGATGATGTCCGCCTCCTCATCGAAGAAGCAAGGTGACACAACATTAATGACCAGAGCCACACAAGATCCCGCAGGGCTAAACCTTTTTGAGAAATATAACCTAATTAAGAAGAAAAATGAGATGTTGACGAATAGTACCTATGATCAGTTTTGGAAACAAACATCCACAGCTCAACATAGACTACTATCTGCCTTTGATACAGAAAAGGGGAGAATTCACATGGCCTACTTGCAGGAACATGTACCTAATCCCAAAACAATTTCTTATTATAAAAGGGAAACATTTGAGTTCGATGTTGCAGGCGTACATCCGACTGATCAGATGGATTTACATAGACAGACTGGAGAAATTATTTTCTCCACCTTGTCAAACACCTCCATGACCGTAGTAAAGCTATAGGTTTCGTTGAACAATGTCCAGACTCAGCTTAAGCTGGAGAAGGTGTCATCTTTTCCAAAGGATAACAAAATTAAGTCCCTGGAAGAATTGGTAATCAAAATTGGGTATGATCCGGCCAATATCAAACCAATAGAAGAGATGATAAAAATGAAGAATGTTGACATAGATTCTCTGAGGAAACAGTTGAAAATCTATGCTACTGAAGATCCGCAGGCTAAAGAGATGGCTGAGACTAAAGGCAAAAAAGAGGAGATGTTGAAGTTGATCATGGAGCAGAATGCTCAAATTAAAGAAATTGAAGCCGAGTTGGACAAGCTGGTCAAGGAGAAGGAGCAGAATGTGCCAAAGGAATTCATACCATTGAATGCGGTCCCGATCACAGGAGTCAGTACAATAACGACAACATCAACTACCACAGGGGAAATTCTAGCAGCAACATCAGTGACAGCTCCAGATGTAGCAGACCAATTGGAAAAAGCAATGGAAGATATGTATCTGCAAGAGGCAGAAATCAGAAAACTGCAAGAAGAGATTCAAAATCTCCAAAAACAGAATTCCACATTCCAGGCCAGCTACAACACTGAGAGGAATAAGTCAGAAAAACTCAAACAAGAACTGTAACAACTGCAGAAAGAAACAATCATGGCTAAGACTATGTCAGAGGCCAAATAAAATATTTGGTTGGACATCTGTCAGTCAGTGATGGAGATTTGGCCCCTAATACAAATCATGTTTGAACAACATGATCTAGTGCAGAGAGCCAAACAGACCATCGACAGGATAAAGGGAGAACTGGGAGAAATGCCTAAAGAGGCCAATGAGATAATAAAATTATTAAATTCTAAATCACAAGAAGATATGGAAGCCCTGCAAATTGAGGACAGGATTGAAACAATTCTTGAAGTTAAGAGAGTCTTGACCAAGAGGGGTCTAATGCTACAACTCGAGGAAAGAGTTCAGGCAATGGATGTCACGGTACAAAGGTTTTTCAGCAAGACTGAATCCTTGCAGAAGAAAGGTTTCCCAAGCTTATTTGTGATTAATAATAGGTTGATTACTCTCTCAGATTATAAACAGAAGATTCTCACAGTGGCGAAGGATGGGTCCAAGTTCACAGGCATAAAAGGCAGCATTACAGGCAAAGCATTCTTGGAAACTCTGAGACTAGACCTGAGTATTCAACAAGAGATAAAGTATCTTTTCATCACCAAACCCACCTTCACTAAGTACATAGAGACGAATGTGGTGTACCAAAGGCTGCTCAAATTCAACATCCCTGGTTAGCAAAGATAGGACTGTTACAGAGAAATCCCCTTGCGGACAAGTGGAATCTCTCTTGGATACTAGACCCCTATGACCAAGACAGAAAATGTTATTGTGGAAACTGACATTCCTTTTAGATCTAATTAAGCTAATGTATGAAGAGGAAGAAGAAAACGTGTACCTTTTTAATGGTGTTTGTCCTCGCACAGTCCAGGTTGAGCTTCGATCCGAAGATCCTCAATAAGTCCTATAGAACAAACAAAGATACAACAAACTTTCTATTCTACTGAGATTAGCTTAAAAATAGATCTATCTACTAGAGACAAGTTCATGAAATGTACGAAAACCTTAAAGAAAATAGGCCAATAATAGATTTATATTAATGAGAACAAAGTGGTTCTTACATTGATGGATGTAGTGCACCAGCTTCACCAAGCTCCCTTTTTCCAAACCCTTGCTCAAATAATCCACACAGAATGTTGATGCTTCAATGATATCTCCCTTATGAGATCATAAGTTTGATGCTTCACAATGTCTCTCCTTTCACCATGAAGAGGCCTCCTTATATAGGATTGGAGAGGCCTAACCACTTAAGATATCCTTGGGATAAGTTGAGGATTCTTCTCTTTTAATTGTGTATCTTCCCTAAGGTCGAGCCTTGACCTCAGATCCGAATCAAACCAACTCCATATATGAATGGATTCTTCCCTGATTTCTCTCAACAATCCAAAGATTCACTCAAAAAAGGCTAGCGCTCCCTTAGAATGGGGTACAGAGCGTTGGAATGCTCCCCCAAAGGAGGTCATAGAGTGTTGGCACTCCCTGACAGTGTATAGGGGAGCGCTGCCTTCCAAAATTGATTTTTTAGTGGTTTTCTCAGTTGAAAAAGACTTGAACTCTTTGTCAAATGACTTCTCCTCTTCATAACCAGTATTTTGAGGTGTCTTGTAAGTGTTATTGATAATGTCGTCTGAGACACAACATGGATAGGAAAACAGTATGATATTTGTGACACTTGTATGCAAAATTCGACAGTTGTGACATTGGTAATGACGACACTAGGCCATCATCCTAATGAGTAATTTTGATGTGTAACAGATTGCCCCCCAAAGTGCGAAGTTAGAATATGAGAACTAATGACTAAAGTAATTTGTAGACTTATTCAAGCAAGGGTATGAACTCAAAGAACCTGATAGAAGTTGCACACAACCATCAAACAAATGTTATGACATGTTTCAAACCCAAGGCAGGCATACCTATGCTTGAGTGATAAATACTTTTAAGGTATGGACGCCATAAAATACACTACGGATCCATAATTATACTGATAAAAAGGTATAGCCACTGAATATACAATGTGTATCTATACTCCTATGACCTGAACTGATCGTAGCCATGAAGAATACACGGTGGATCTACGAGACGACAATACATAGCCATGACCAATACAAAGTGGATCTATGTAACAATATATGTGTCAATGTTCAAAAGAAACTCTGTCGCAACCTGGGAAAAGTATAGATAAGAGTGATGAAGTAACCTGGGGTCTTCTTACTGATCCTGATGTAGTACGAATCTAACCATGTGAATAGATGTTCTGATGTTGAACATGGCATAAACCACTTGATTATCGTTCAATTAAGTAAACCATTAACAAGTGTGAGGGAAATCACCTTTGATGTCAATGATTCCCAAGGTACTCTAGTACATTCCAACAAATGTGAATGGATGAGATGAATTCGAACATCTCTGGAATCATCCGATCAAAGGTCAATGATGTAAATCCATTGTCGGACGTGAGGAGGCCTACCATTGAGGCATGCAGGTCCCAAGGTACTAACTGGTTTCTAAGTCTAGTTCCTAGATAATGTGTTGAAGTCGACAGGAATAGACTCGTCGAAGGAGGGCCTTGATGTATCCCCCATCAATGACATGAAACTGACACAGAGATGTAATTGGTGGATCAAAAGAACATGGACTGACATGGGTGTTGAAACAGAAATTTGTGATGGTTGACTGTTGAGGCAGACACTTCCCTTGAACACTGAGGCACGATAGAAGAAACGTGACTTCGACCAAAACACGATAATGTAGTGGATACAATGACTTCCATCAAGTGACCCAAAGGAGTAAGAAAACTCAGAGGATTGGTTCAGTGCAGAGGTTCAATAGATTAAAATGTATGCAAAGACAAAGTGTTGTGTTCAAGGGTGACCATAAGAATCATTGGTAATGTTCTAAAAAACTGCTTCGCTTGCTGCCTTGAGTTTTTCCCCCATCCAGATAGATGAGTACCTCTTTTTTATTTAATGAGCTCGAGGAGGGTAACGCATTCTTGATATAACTCACCTTCAGTAAGTCCCTCTTCCTTTTTTTAACAAACCAGAAGAAGTAAGAGTTAGGTCTCGTATGGGCCCTTCAATGTATGATCATTTAAAGAGTCCAGAGAAGGTAAACTTAGTGGTTTTTCATATTTAGAGAGTTCGAAAATGACTTAAAGATGACTCCAGGGTTGTCCTTTTCGGTAATTTTAGTCTCGTGAGGCCGAAAAAGAGATAAATTATCACTTGAAAGATGCCCTATCAAAAATTTTAACGAGTGGGAAAGGAAGCAAGATCACTCAGCAATCTTTTCATGTTTAGAGAGTCTGAAAAGAGCTTAAAGACGACTCCAAGGGGTTCCTTTTTCGTGTATCCATGTGGGTCCGAAAAATAGATAAAAGTTTACCCGACACGTTCTTATGTGTTTGAGCTTGAAAACGAACTAAAACTATGCTCGTGAATGTGACAAGATGAAAAATGAACAAAACTGTTCCGAAAAACTACCAATAATGTCAAAATTTCATTCCAGGGGATTAATAAGGCCTCCAAAATATTTTCAAAAACCCAAAAATAACTATATCTTATGCAAAAATGAAATGTATAATAGTAAAATGTGGTAATAATATCATTTACCATTTCATTTGTGCAAATATTTGTAGCAGTGGAGAATTTGTGCTTTGGAGGTGAATCTTGCATTGTTTGGTGATGGAGCTATGGTCAACCATTTTCCTCATCGTTTCGACCAGGTTATTTCTTTTCTTCCTTTCTTTCATTTGTATGGTTCAAAATTCATTTTTAGGCAATGGTTGGGTGCAAAAATTGATGCCCTGGGTTGTCTCAAGCGTCCAAAAAAGATCGACGCTCCTCTAGATTTAGTGGGGGAGTGTTGCCCATTTGTTAAAGCACCCCTACAAGATGTTGAAATGCATGCCAACACACTGGTGTAGTGGGGGAGAGGGTGCTGCCCAAAAACACAAGAAAAATTGCCCAAAACTGCCAACGTTTTCTCAAATCGTGAATGGTGTGCGTTTTAATTTTTAAAGCACCTTGGTCATTGTTGTAGGGTTAAATTGGTGAAGTGATATGCATATGAGAGGGGTGTTGGCCTCATAGACAATGCAAACAATTTTTGAAATTTTTTTTTAATTACCCAAAAATCACCGAAAAAATGTGATTAATGAATTTTGGTTGTTGATGATTGCAGGTAACTTCGGAAATAATCATGATTGAGTGGAAAGAAAGAGAGCATGAACTCGATGATGTGGTCACATTGCAAAGTCCTCGAGCATGGGCTTCATTGAGGAATTGTGGTCTCCTCAATTTCTTCAAAATGCAAAAAATGAAGAAAGAGATTCTTCTTCTTGAGCATATGATCGGGTTATGAAACGTCGTGGAACAAGGGTTCCAAATTCGAACATATCTTCTCACCATAGAGTTGTAAGATGTATACTTCCTGACCGGCCTATCGAAAAGAGGGGCACCTGTATTTTTTTCCCGACAGAGGGCACTTCCTGCGCCTGTGGATGAGTACCTGGCAAACCATTGTGTCCCATGAGCAAGACTAGTGAGAGGTAGAATCACAATCAAAGATAACAGGGACCTACCTCTTCGATCCATTATGTTTTCCATTACGAGTATAGCGGGAAGTAGCAGTGCGCACCTAGTTTCAAGATCACAGGTGATCTATGGTTTACAGTGTCTAGAGCCAACACTGTTTAATTGGAGTGCAGGGTTCCTTCAAAATGTGAAGGAGAAAATTACGAGATTCAGAGCAGAGCAGCAGAAGCAGTTTAGGTATGGTTCATTGTTGGTTTTGTTCTTATTAGAACGCATTCCTCTGATGCAACCTCAAATTGCATTAGCAATATGACCAGTGGGAGAACCATGTATGGAGCGATGGACTAACTTGTCTCTGAGACTAGTCTCAAATTCAGAGTTCAAATTCACTGGTGATTTCTTCGCTTGGTTGGGATGCCAATTGATCGTGATAGAATATTTTCCATATGCCAGAGTAGATTTCCAGGGAAGCATGGACCTGGTTCTTCCAAATGGGGTAGACTGGGATGTGTTAGGTAAGAAACCAAAAAAGATCTTGTCAAGTGTTTTTTTTTTTTTTTAAACCTATATTATTTTTTTGGGTACATAGGAGAGTTTCTAACAGGTGTATCGTTTCATCATGTAGACAAGGGAGCAACACGTCCGGCAGAGATACCAGCATTGGGTCGTCGCGGGGATTCTCAGGTAGTAGTAACAGTAGGGGGTCTTCAAGAGGTGGAGACAAACCTCCATGGTCTTACGACGGGTATTCCTCCCCTTGAGAGGGAGAATGTACCCTTGCACTTGCAAAGACACACAGTGGGAGTTCCTGAAAGTATTAACTCTTTACTGAGACAAGTAGCCCGTGCAGTGATGTGCTACTCGGAGCACAATGTGATGCGGGAGGAATAGGACCTCACTGATGATATTTTTGTATAGTATTTATGACGATGTTATGGGCATGAGGACCCAACATTTTGCCCTTCTATGTAATTTTTTGATGTAATCAAACATTTTCAATCACGTCGTATATATATATATATATATATATATATATATATATATATATATATATATATATATATACATTTCCGATTTTTTACAGTGCCAAATGATTTGCAAATAACGATGTATTTTATGTGATGTGTTTTAATTTACATGATGATATGTGATGTGATTTATTTCTTTTATGAAAACTTATCTATGTCCAAGATACCTATCCATGATGTAATTAGCTAACAAATCTGAAATGGTATTGAGTTCTCTTGCTATGTGTTTGTATTCAATAAAATCAAACATTTGTTCAAGACGACAAACTCGTAAGTGGAGACGTAGTAGGATAGGATTGTGAATAGCATAGATTTGATTAAGTTGATAGACCACGAGTTGGGAGTCTAGGTTGACAATCATGCGAGAAACGCCTAGGGAGGAGGCTTCGGTTAAAATTTCGATGACAGCATGATATTCTGCCATGTTTTTAGTTGTTGATCCTAAGCAAATACCTCCAGAACTCACCAACTTGTTAGAGTGGTAAATGAGCCAAGCTGCAGAAGCAACGTTCTAGGTGTGTCGACTAGCGCCATCCACAAACCCAACAAATATAGGAAAGGAAGATGTCATCTGCGCATGAAAACACAAGACATAGTATAAGTGGCTAAGGAAAAAAATCGAGCACACAAAATAAAAAGACACACCAAACTAAAAATACAATAGTGTACAAAGCACGTATGTTAGATGTTCTATGCATAGTACTTCTTAAGGTAAAGCCTGTTCTGAGGCTCACCCAGGGAGATTTTGTCGTAGTCAATTAGTTCGTAGGTGCCTCTATGTAGAAAATGTTTCATGATGTAAGGACCATGTCATAGAGGTTCTAACTTCCCTGTCCCTAACTTATCATGAGCCTAGTCATAAACRAGGACTAGGTMTGCTTCTACAAAAGCRCAATGATAGACGGATTTGTCGTATTGATTCTTGATTCGCTTTTGATACGTCTCGTTAACGAGAGTGACATCATGACATGTTTCMTCCAACCTATTCAAGTGTAAGAAATGTTCTTCTTCAGTAGAAGTGTGGGGCAGGAGTTCTACTTTKAGTTTCATCGAGGTAATTTTGCACTCGATTGGTAAAACAACTTCTATACCATATACTAGCTGGAAGGGAGTGAATCCAGTAGCAGTTTTTACTGAGGTCCRATAAGCCCAGAGAGCRGAGAAAAGTTGTGAGTGCCAAGATGTCTTGTTTTCCCCTACCATCTGTTGGATCATGGTTTTAAATACCTTGTTGATAGCTTCAACTTGTCCATTATCTTGAGGATAGTACGGGGATGAGTTCTCATGGTGAAAACCCAACTTGGCATGTAAATCACTCATCATATGGTTCTGAAAGTGTGAACCATGATCAGTGACAATGGCATGTGGAACACCAAAATGAGTGATGATGTGGTTAAAAAAGAAAAAAGAAAAGAGTTGTAGTACGACCATCATTGAGAAAGGTAGGCATAGCCTCAGCCCATTTTTTAAAGTAATCGACAACGATGATTATATAACCATGCCCCCAGGCTGAGGTAGGCTTACATTGCATGAAATCAATGCCCCATTTGGCAAAGGGGTTGATGGAAATAATGAGATGTAGCGGAGCAGGGTGGGTGCGTGCCTTTTTTTGAAAAACTTGGCAGGGTGGGAACTTTTGACAATCAACAGGTAAAATGTCAATCTGGTTATACCCTGAGAAACCATCCATAAAAGAGAAAATTATGCTACCAGCGCAATTATCAATAATATGGTCGATGAAGGGAGTAGGGTAGTTGTCTTTCGGAAAATCCTTATTGAGATCCCTATAATCTACGCAGACATGAATGGTCCCTTGCTTCTTAGTGACCGGAACAATGTTCGAAACCCATTCTGTCAAGGGGACAGGATAAATGAAGCGAGATTTCAATAACTTTTCAAATTATGCCTTAATGGCCGCAGTATTTTAGGATGGACTAGGCAGAGCTTCTGTCGAACAGGTTTGACACCTGGGTAGGTTTTAATCTCATGCACAACAATCGATGGATCGATCCCTGGAATCTCTTCGTAGCTCCAAGCTAAGACATCACAAAATTCTTTAAATAAAGTGGTATATGAGACCACTTCCTCGAGTGAACAATTAGCACCGAGGTTGATGTTTTCCACGACACCTTCTTTTATCGAAATGTTGATAAATATCGTAGATGAAATGTTGCCTAAATTCCCCTCAAAAAGAGTATCTTATATGAGGATAGGAGATTGTGGAAAATCGACAACATCAGGAGGGAAGACAGAGTGTATGTCTTCTTGAATTTCTTCGAGGGGTGGAAGAAAAGAGAATCGATGATGGCTATCATCCCAAGGTATGTTTTCGATGCTAAGCATTTCCATTATAGATTCATCGGAAGGAAAAAATTTGGAAATGTAGTCGAAAGCAGTCGTCAAGGAATTTAACCACGATGGCATCGAGTAACTGTCGGGTGCCAAGAGATGTTGGTCATCCAAGGAGGGAGAGGCAAATTGGATAGCAACGTATGAGGTTTCGGCTGGATTAAGTGGTATGGTGTCACCTAGTGCATCGAATTCCAACAGACTAGGTACAACCCAAGGGTTAGATGATTCCAAGGATTAGGAAACCGTAGTAGAAATCATATTGATTGTGGCAACAGGATGTGTGGTGGGTGGAAGTGGTGTAGGGAAGGTACCCATAAGGCTAGAGTCTTTCAACAAGCCAAAACCAATGCTTTCATACGTGATCTTGTGATCTCCCAAGAATGGAATATTGTTGGTAGCAGGAGCATGAGTGTCGGGTGTACAGAAATCTAACTGATTGACAGTGATAATTTTTCCCTGATGAGGAAACTGTACGCATCGAAATACCGACGAAGAAATGACAGTAATAGCATAAAACCAACTTGTTCCAAGTAACAAGTTGTAATCGAGAGGAGCATCGACCACCTCAACATCAACAGTAACAGTTTTTCCGCCTAACTGAACGACTAAGGACTGTAATAGTCTGTGAGGATGAAAACCTCTCCCATCGAATGCATGCAACATCATTGGGGATTTGTTAAGTGCAAGTGATTTCAAGCTTTTCCAGCAGGCTAAAGACATGACACAATTAAAGGCTCCCTCATCCAATATAGTTCGGTGAATTTTTTGATTGTGAACAACAACATCAACTTGGAAAGCAAGTTGGTGAGAGAGTCGAGATGTAAAATTATCCAGGTAAAACATTATATTGTTGGATGACTCAGGATCAAAAGCACCAATAGTGGCCAAGAGCGTTCTACGTTGACTGGGGCAGTGTTGTAGAACTTCTAACGCAGACATAGCACAGAGTGCTTGCGCTGAATCTTCAACTATGTTGTAGTTCTGGGCAGCACGTGAACTAGGATTAAAGGTAGATTTATGGATAGTGCTCTTAGGAGGGCATAATATAGAGTCGAACGTAGGTTTCTCGATCTGTAATGTCCCCATTTTGGGACATTATAAATTTACAGAGTGTTATGCCTACCAGAGTAGCTAGATAGGGGTGATAGAGAGTTTGAGAGATATTGAGGGGTTTTATTGGGCCCGACTTGCATCGTTCATCATCAAAATCCATTCCACACAGCTTGGTTTTGGTTTCATTGCATTTCGACGATTTCCATAATTTTGAGTTATTATGGGTCATATCTTAATTAATTTCACTAAGAAGGTCATAATGGGCATATTACTTGAAGAAACCTTTTAGTGTAATAGCTCATTGGAATCGGGAAGAAGAACACTACAGGATAAGATGATGAGAAGTGACTTTCAATGGTCGGAGAAGCCATAAGGATGGATAAATCATTTTTTAAAGGTAAAATGATTAATTAAGTGATTTAATCAAGAAATAATAAAATAAAGTAAAAGTCACTTGGAGGGAAAAGTTCAACAAAGAATTAGGGTTTTGGCAGTGAATTAGGGTTTTGGAAAGCTATAAGAGAAGAGTCAACGACCTAATTCATCATTATGCATATTATGACTTGTCATTGAGGAGAAGAGGCGCATCTCAGGAGAGATAGTTCAGTGTATTCTAGGGGGAAGACACCAGTTGGATGATTTCGGTGTTGAAAGACACACCCTAGTCACCGGGAAGATCATCCAGGTCTTCCATCATTCTTCATTAATTCCGCAGTGCTCCCATATTCCGGGTATTATCTTTTAGTTGCTTATTTGTATTCCAGCTAAGATCCTTTGTATGTTGATCTAGTCGAGTATTGTCAGTTTATTCAGCCGCATTCGACCATTTTGTAATCCACAGAGCTATCATAATACAAACTTTGCAATCCTTTGTCGCATTTATTATTTGTATGATCATTTATATGTTGTAAACCTTTGATCCTACACACACATTAGCAGCGTTTCCTAGACTATCCAAGTCAGGAACATTACAAGGGTATCAGAGTTGGTTTTCCTGCCAGCCTAAGGGGAAAATCAGATAAGGATCTAGATACATCATTACCAATGAGTGGATTGACAGGAGCACAGATGGAGCCTACACCCATTAGATGCAGGGAGAGTTGCTACAGTTGCAAAGTGCCTTGGAAGCCAAATCACAGATGTAGGGCTAAAGGGAAGGTGCACATTGTTGAGGTGCAATATGACAGCGAGGATGACGAGATGCATGTGAATGCAACCATAGATTCCTATTTGGAGAAGTTTGATAAGGCTAGTGACTCTTGCGCATCTGAGGGACAGTTGTATGGACAGGATGATAGTGCATATCCTTCATCTTCCTCATCAGGTAATGTTGAGGATTCAACACTTCAGCATAGTGGTGACACTTATGAGGATTCATATGTGTTGGCAATTAGACATGATGAGATTAGGAGGTTGGATGACC
>JASDQU010587277.1:36756-48250 GCA_032191745.1 Picea mariana | reverse complement strand
AGGATAGTTTCACTAACAAATTCATTGATCTTCATATCATTATTCCATAATTAAGTATGGTTTCTTTAACCATACTTCTTAGGATAAATCAATCATAAAGCATCTTCCAGTGAGGGCTTTCACCATAAGGGGACCATTTTGGAGTTCATCCATTTGTACTCCTTATCAAGGCAATAATGAGTCATCTTTACATCAATCCAACTATTCATTATATATCAATGAAACCACATCGATCCATCTTCATCTATGCATCATGTATCAATGACAACTCATTGATCCATCTTCGTCTATGCATGATGTCATATGACTATGATTCTACTTGATATCAATCCATTCTCATCAAGGAAAATACATATTACATCAATATGCTATGACAAGACATTGTTCCTTTGACATCAATCCTTTGGAATACAAAACATTGTTCCTTTGACATCAATCCTTTGAAATACAAAACATTGTTCCTTTGACATCAATCAATCAATCCCTTGACATCAATGACAACATGATCCAACAATCTTCCCCTTTGGTATTGATGGCAATACCAATATTGATGTCAACACCAATATTTTATGGCAACATGTAGACAAGGCATTTCTCTACATCAATAGTCATCTCAATCACATCAATGTGATTGTCTCTTCCCCTTTGAAATCAATTGCAAAGGGTAGTTCTCTCCTTGGGGCTACTCCCCCTGCATGGATGCCTTGATCTTCCTCTGAATAATCTCTCCCCTTTTAAACAAGGGATATCACTCTGATGTAATTCTGAAAACATGTCGCTCATGCTCCCCTTGTGACCATCGCTCCCCCTGGAACTATGCCTCTGTGCTCTTTCTCCAAGTATAGAGATCCTTTTCCAAGTATTTATCTTTGCATCTGATATATCTCTCCTCCTAGAATCATGGGAATAAGAATTACTCCCCCTATGGGTATGTCTCCCCCTATCTTCTCTGCAATATGAACAATATGCTACCACTGCAATAAGCTTCTGCTGCCAATGCTACTTCTCAAATGGAACATAGATCATCTACTCTTTCTATGATGATCCTTGGACCTGTCCATGCATCAAACTTGTGCCATACCATACATCATGAAGCAAAAATATATTTCAAAAATGAAATAGAGAATCATGAACAAAAGATCAACCAAGTATATCATGTGCCATATTTTGTGCCAACCATGCAAAACACCCATGTACATCAATCATGTACATCAACCATGTACATCAATACCATAGAATATGCCATAAGATATCATCAATGGAGTGTATCAACCATATGCCTCTACCAACATGCCAACCATGTGCCACAAACAAGTGTCATATCATTCATGATATGCCTCCACCATGAACCAAGTGCCACAATCATCAAGCATCATAACAAGTGTCTCAACCATGTCATCCCTTACATCATGTACCAAAGTATATGCTAAAAAAGTAATACCAGTGGTGTACTTTAGCCAAGTACTATCACCCACAAACATAGGCCATCTATGAGTGTATCAATCAATGCACTAAGCATGTATCACCATATGTACCAAGAAAGTGCATTAACCATGCACCAATACCACAAAAAGATAAACCACAATCAAGATGTGTCCTCATATATGAATGCCATATCAACCATAGACCATGTGCCAATCATACTGCTAGTAGGTTCCTCTAACAATGTACCAAATGTCTACCAAATATGCATCAACTAGAGATTAAGCTACGACTCATCAATTATGTACAACATGACCATCTCATCAACTCATCAACTACATGTCCCAATATGTAGTCCATCCATATGCCAAATGCATGCACCAAGATATCCAACAAATATGCTTCCAATAATACAACATAAGATATATAAATGAAACTCAAATATGTACCATCCATGTACCCCAACAGATCTGCCTCATCCTCCATTGACTACACCAAATACTAAGCATCCAATATGTACTAGAAGTGTGCCTCAATATATCAATGACATCACTAACTAGCATCATCATGATATATCTCATAACCAAAGTGCCATAAATTCACTGTCACAACCAACACTATTCTTCAACAGAAAAATGTCTCAATCCACACTCTAGGGTTAGTACCATGCATCCAAGATAGTCTTTCAATACTCAACCATATGTCACCACCATACATACATCAATTATGTATGCCAACATGTAATCATGAAAACCTGCATCAAACAATGTCAGACCCTATAACAAACCATGTCAGACCCTGCAACAAAGAGTTATACCATCATACCATGCTACAACTTTATGCATAACCATTTTCCCAAGGCTTTACCATAGATATGTGGCCTACTGCATAGACATCTCGTGTATATACGCAACCTATTTATAGGTCAGCTCGCATATGTATGCGACTCTTACCATTGTAGCCCGTGTATTCTTCTGAAGATGACAAACTTGAGCTTTCCTTAAGGTTGCCATTATGTTTTGACTTTTTAGTTTTCTTCACCCACTTTTGAAGGTGTCCCTGCTTCTCAAAACTTGGGCTCTGAGCTTCCATCTTTTCAAAAATGTCTTCCTTCCTAACTTCATGCCTTCTTCTAGTCATGCTATAAGAAGTCCTCATCATGGACTTTCTTCTTGTGTTCCAATAATCCTGGGATTTGTGACCAAATTCACTACAGTTGTAGCATCTCATGATGTGACAATAAAAAACAATGTGTCCTACTTGATTACATCTCCAACACCTTAAGGTGTTATGAAATCTGTCATTATCTCTCCTTGAATACAATCTGCATTCCAAAGCTTTGTGACCATATTCATTACATGAGTAACAGTGACCATGAAAAACATTTTCATACCTTTTCTTTGGTGTCCATATTGAAGGTGTCTCTCTTATTTGTGGTGTAAAGATGGCTTATTGATGTCTTTATTTCTTTGTTCTTTTGAAACTTTCCTTTCCTTGTGTAGATGGTTGAATTGCAACATTATTTCCGTCCTTTGAGAGTGAGGGACTTACCTCATGCTTCTTTGAGGTGCTTGCTTCAACATGTGTAGCTTCTTTCTTGTATTCAAGACCTGATTCATCATTTGGTGATATTTGACTATCCAAGATCTCATTCAAGATTGTCGAGCTATTCAGGAATCTGTTTGACTTCTCTACTTTCTTTCTAAGATCAACAACTTCAGCTTCCAACTTATAACATGACTCTTCCTTTTCATTTACTTGATTCTTTAATAGTTCCTCTATCCTTTTGGCTTCTTCAATTTGGGTCTTGAGATGGACATTAACTTCAAGACTTTTGCTAATATCATCATCTCCCTTCTTATGTTCTTCTATTTCATTCTTTAGTCTTTTGATCTGTTCTTCTTTTTCTTCTAATTGAGTCTTTTTAATTTCTTCTTATTCCTTGAGCATTTCCTTTAACTTTAAGATATGTCTTTGATTCTTTTTAAGAAAATTTTTAGTGTTATCAGAAAGATATCTATATTCTATATAACAATGGTCATAGTTGTATTCAAATAGACCCCATTCAACTTTCGTTTTAAGCTCTGATAGTTTTTCTTCTACTTTTTCCATGGGATAACCATTGTCTAACTCTACACATATTATCTCTAGATTTTCTTCTTCACTTGTAGAGAAATATTCAACATCATCAAATTTTGAAATATTGCAATCAGGGGTTCTTGGGATTCTTTACCTTCATTGATCTTGATGGAATTGTCTTCAAGGTTTTCCTTTTTGCTAACATCATCACATTTAGAATCATTGCAAATAGAGGATTTTGGAGATTATTTACCTTCATTGTTCTTGATGGAGTTGTCTTTACCATCTTCCTTCTTTCTTTGGTATGTCTCCTCTATCTTTAGCCATAGATCCTTGGCGGATGCGCATTGTCCCATGCTCTCTTTGATAGAACTTGAGAGTCCACTAAGAATGGTCTTGAGAGCCAATGCATCATTCTTCTTTTCTTCCCTTTGAGCTGCAAACTTTGACTTGTTCTTCAAAGGAATTGATCCACCAATAGCTACCTTCCAAATACCTGCTCTTATTTCCTTCAAGTGCACTTTCATTTCTATTCTCCATGTAGAATAATTTTCCTCATCAAGGATTGGAACCTCATCATCCATTTCTGTGTCCATGGATCTCCTCCTATGTTGTTAAGGCTTATAGTGAAGGCTCGCTCTGATACCAATTTTTGGACACACTGACCACACTTAGGGGGGGGGTGAATCAGTGTGGGGATCCTTTTAAAATTCCCTTAACAAAACTCCTTAGTTAGCAATCACCATTTACTCACTACTTATTATTGTCATTTATAACCAGTTAAATTTGAACATGTATCAACAACATATATCATCAATAATTCATCATCATAAAGAATACAAAGAACACAAGATGTATGTACAATTTTCCTTTTATTACAGACTACAATCCTTGGGTTATCAGTAACAACTGAATAGAGTTATAACTCCACAAGAGCACCATCTCTATAATGCAAGACTCAGCTTACAAAACTCAGCACCAACTGAGAAAAGGAATCAATCCTCAAAATATACCAATCTATCAACAGGTACGCAACCTGTCAGTAGTGCAGCATGTGTATGTACACGCCCTACCAGTAGTACAACTCGTGTATGTACGCGGCCTGTATGTACTATAGCATGCGTATGATTTCTGAGTATTTAGGGTTTTCTCTTCATGAAAACTCATATTCTCTGCAGCTCTCAGTCACATCCACTTCTGCCATTTACTATTCGATCTGAACCAGAACCAATCACACCACATCCATGTTTTCCCACAACTTACTCATGCTCCTCAATCATACAATATGAATGCTACTTAATCATGTATAAGAAACAAGTAGGCTATGGAAATCATATCAGTACTGAAACATAAGAGTGCTTCTCACTCCATAAACCAACACAAACCAAATCATAACAGCCATACCAAGAATGCTTCAAGCATTCACCATACGATATTCAAGAGTATCCATCAAGACAACTAAGTAACCATACCAGAGTTTCTATGGCAGATCTAAGCCCATAGAATGCAGATCTGAAACTTGCTTCAGTCGTCGAGAACTTGGCACCATCTCACACTCAAATCTTCATGACTTCATCAACTGTATGCTCTCTGTCTTCCTTCAACCCATGTGTGTACATTCTCTGGCTCACTGCATCCTACATATGTATGCTCTCTAGCCCACTGTTGCTCGCGTACTCCTTCAAAAACTAGGGTTTCTGAACTTTCGAAACTTTCCCCGTCAAGATCTCATATACTTACAGAAAATTTGATGCGTCCATGAGATCCTCCAGTCACTCTCTCTCATAATAGATCTCCAAAATATGCTCAAGAGATATTTTTGAAAAGAGACCCTTTCCTCTTATTTATACTCTCTAAGTAGCTTCATCTTCTAGGCCACTTTGTCCACATAGTCACCTATGTCCAACTTTGCCCAATTTTCCACTTGTCCATGTATCCAATATCCACTTGACCACTTAACCCACTTTCCTCATTTTAGGGTTAACCTTCTTATAACCACTTTCCATAATTAGAAAGTTCTCCATTTACTTTATTATTTAAATAATCCTCCTTAACTTTGTCACTTGACTTTATTATTTAAAAAATCCTCTTCGATTTTGTCACTTCGCTTTAATATTTAAATAATCCTCTTTATTTTATACTTCTTTTACCTTTTTGGGCTTCAAGCCAACATATGAGGGTCTGCCAACTTTGTAAGGCCATAAATCTCAAACCATGAGGAGTTATGTGATGTTCCTCATACCACCGAAAATGGCTTGACAAGCACTATCTATATAGGATAGTTTCACTGACAAATTCATTGATCAACATCTCATTATCCCATAATTAAGTATGGGTTATCTAACCATACTTATTAGGATAACTCAATCACAAAGCGTCTTCCCATGAGGGATTTCACCATATGGGGACCACTTTGGAGTTCATCCATTTGTACTCCTTATCAAGACAGTAATGAGTCATCTTTACATCAATAAAACTATGCATTATATATCAATGAAACCACATCGATCCATATTCATCTATGCATCATGTATCAATGAAAACTCATTGATCCATATTCATCTATGCATGAAGTTATATGACTATGATTCTACTTGACATCAATCCATTATCATCAAGGAAAATACATATTACATCAATATGCTATGATAAGACATTGTTCCTTTGACATCAATCCTTTGGCATACAAAACATTGTTCCTTTGACATCAATCAATCAATCCTCTAGAACCAATCAATCCCTTGGAATCATTCCTATGACATCAATCATTTGACATCAATGACAACATGATCCAACAGTGAGGCCATAACACATTATATTACAAGAAAAATTGCAATTTAATTGTAAGTAATTTTCCACATTCCAAATATTTGTATTATTGAAATTCTCAACATTTTCGTCACAATATCTTAACAGTTTTTCTAACAACCTATACATAATGTAACACCCTGTTTCTCCCAGTTTGTAAATATAATTATAATGGCCAAGAGACCATGGCAAACTTAATATGTGTGAATGTTTGATTTGATGGACCTTTGTATAAAATGTCAATGAATGTAAATTCTATTAGTTACTAGAAATATGGATAAGTGTTGCATGAATGTTGGAAGGGGGGTGTACTAAGAAAGACCACGAATGCTATGAAAAGAGGTGGTGAAGGGGACCAGGAATGGTTGTGTTAACTTTCACCAAACCAGTACCTTACTGGATTTAATTTCTCAGGACTAGAACAGTCCTCTGACCTAGAAATGAATTACAATCAGGTTGGTAGGCAGGAAGACCTCCTCAAGAGTTAATGAGGGGATGTGGCAGAGCACTCATATGTAAGGCTTCCAGACCTGACCACGGGATGGGAATTCAATCCACACACAAACTTGCTAAAATAGGCGAGAAAGGAAAGTGTGGTGGGCAGAGGAAGACCTACAAAGAGTGTAGAGACAAGAGGTGAAGCTCTCAGGTTCAAGGAAGAACTGGGAAATAAGTGTTCTAGTCGCAGTGAGATGGCTAGAAGAGTTATGATACAAGATGATAAATGGGGCTGGTCCTCCTTGCTCAGTATTGCATAAACTATTGCCAAGATCCTGCGAGAGGAGGAGAGTAACCTCCATCCCTACTGTCACTAAGCCGGAAGAAAGGATTTCATCACAGAGAATCATGGTCTAGCTTGGGGGTGGCTAGTCATAAATCCATTAGGAGTGACTGAGCCTATGGTTGGGTGGAAATGGGCACCCCTTTCAGCAGTCACTTCACGTTATCTAGTTCTGATAAGTATTTTCCCTGTTTTATGTGTTGAACTGGAATAATGGATGAATGTATGGATTTATACATATGTGTATTTATAAATGGTTGTGGTATGTACATGCCTCCTTCTCCTTGTAAACTTACACTTTCGACCAATAGTATGTATGTTATCTCCTGAGGCTTCCTGGGACACGAGCTTGTAAGACGAACAATATAGGAGATATTTTGATGACCTGAACCTGTCCGTCCAAAGAGGATGCCTCTTCCAGACCCCTTTACATGCGACCAGAATTCCAGACCCAAGTCCTTAACCATTTCATGACAAAGATCAAGAAGGATAGCGAAGGTGGAAGCCTAAAAAGGGGAGGTCCCTTCGTTTGGAAGACAAGCGGATGAGATTCGTTCGAAAGGACCCATATGACCAATACCCAGGAACCTTGGGCTCAGCCTAACGAAGCTATGTCCACTTGGCTACGAAGCTCCAGAAGTCTGAGGCTTCAGAGTATGACCTAATTTACCAACCTTATCCGGGCCGAAGGTAATCAAGAGATTTTGTTTCCCGTAATATTGACCAACGATAAGAAGTTCCCCAGTTGGTTGGGTGAACCTATCTCGCCAACTAAACTGGAATCTGAAACCCTAAAGGTCAGAGTTATGAAGGAACCAGAACCATAGATATTCATGGATGTGTGGTGCTAGCCCCTTTAATTCAAAGATTGGACGCTTCAGGAGGTAAGAGGAGTTTTCATAGAAATACTCCCGAACATCGAATCCCCAAGGTAACCAGATCTGTAGATATATAAGTCTAAGTGACTGGATCTTGACCGTGGGATCTAAGGAATGTAGAATCATGTCAGTCTGGGTGATGAGGTGCAGTGACGCTGCCCAGGATGACATGGACCCTAGCTTGATATGCCACATGTCACCCAGATTCATGTGTATCATGTACCCTATAGTCCCATTGGAATGTAACACGTGTCACCCTGACCCCTCCTACGTGTTAGTTCTTGATATGTGTCTTCCTAACCAACGTGGTTGGTGAAGTGATCGGGACTCCGAGAGTTTGGGACTTCGGACTCTGGAGGATATGGGATGTAGTATAGTAGAGAGACCAAACCTTCTGAAGGCCGAAGCCACATGGTGATCTCATGGGACTTCGGAAGTTCAGAACTCCAAGTGGTCTCATGCATAGATAGCAAAGAGGCATGAAGTGTCCGATTGTCGAACGTTGAGTTTGTCCACAACAGACATAGGAGAAAGAGAGTAAGTCCAGTCCCGGGATTGAGTTGTGGATGGTCTTCCACCATGGAGGAAGGAACTTGGAAATAACACTTGTAAGGTGGATCCATGTGGATGCCACATGGCCCGCAACCAATGAACGCCTAAAGAACATCGAAAATGTGTATCTGTCGGTTCTGAGCTCGGGTTTGATCATGGAGACCATTATTAGAAAACTTTGGATGAGCAAAGTGTGGTAGAAACCCCAAATGAAGTATTTGTTCATCTAAGGAGAAAGAAATTTTTAGGCCCCGTCCCTAGGAGAGTCACTCAGGGGTCAGGTGTATTACAAATTGGTATCAAAGCATGGTTACAACACTTGGCCTGCTTGGGCTCATGGATGAGTTGCACCAAACACCATATTTAAATAACTTTGAGGGTGACGCCCTACCTTACCTCCTTCCTAAAGAGTCTGGTTAAACCCTTACTGCAGAAAAGAGTGAAAGTTTTCTATTGTGTTTGTATTTAAGAAATATGAACTATGTGTTTTTCATGAAATAATAGATTGTTAGATAACAACAAGTGTTTTGAAAACACTCAAGCGGTCAGTGAATCACGAGAAACTACAAGAATAAATGATGGTGACACGCCATGAAGTGGGGGATGGCTCCCACAACAGAAATTAAGAATCTGACAAGAGGAGGGCGATGGAGACCCCTCCGGATCTAGATGAAACTGTAAGAATCCTCATGGCCAAATTACAAAGTTGCAAGGCCAACAATGAGAGATTGATAAAGAACCAAGAGAAGCAAACAAAAATTAATGCAGTCTTGATGCAACACTTATCTGACATACAGAAACAGCTGCAGCATGGGCCTGCAACCAGTCATGTGGACCGACGACATACGAAGAGAATCTGAATTCCACCTGAGATATGAAAATGTGGTCCCATAAGTGACCACACTAGGAGGAGTACCTCGAGGAAGGTCCAACCTGGAGACAGGGGACACTCATCAGGAGAATCCTCTAGGAAGGAAATTGGCAACTCGGATGGATCTTCTAGTAGCAAAAATAGCTCACATTCTCAAAGGAAAGGGAAGAAGCGAAAGCATTCCAAAATTCATGACCCTGAAGAGTTCAAGAAATCCAAGCCACCCTCTTTCAATGGTGAGATTAAGAAAGGGGAAGAGGCAGAATCATGGCTGCTTGGTTTAAAGAAGTACTTCAGATTCCATGATTACTCTAAAAACTTGAAGGCTCGAATAGCCATCTTCAACCTGAATGGAAAAGCTTCCATTTGGTGGGAAGACCTTAAGAATGTGAAAGGAATCCATGAAAAGGACTTATCATGGAAAACGTTTGAGAAACACTTCAAGAAGAAATATCTGTCAGAAAAATACTTTGATGAGAAGACTAAATATTTCTATGAACACAAGCTGGGACAACTCATCATAGAGGAATATGTCAATAAATTCCTTGATTTGTTGAGGTATGTACCCTACATAAAGGATGAAAAGGTAAAAGTGAAACGATTTATCATTGAGTTAACTCAGACCTACCGGAACAGGATTGAGTTTAACGATCCAAATACCTTAGAAGACACTATCTGGAAGGCAAGGTACTATTATGAACAGTTCGGGAGTCGAACATAACCTTGTGAGGATTGGAAGAAGAAGAGTGGTTCGAGATTCAATAAGAAAGGGTCCAAATATTGAAGATTTAAGAACTATAGGAAGGACTCTAAGATAATATTTCCTGCTAGAAGTGTATGTCAGAAAAATTTCCCCTCCCAAAGTGGAAATAAACCTTTTGGAGCAACCCTAGGAAAGACGAATAACCCAAAGAAGGAACCCTTGAAATGTTGGGGTTGTGGAGAAGAACATCTACTGAGGGACTTTCCAAACAGACAACAGAACAATAGGAGAGCGTACAACATCCAAGAAGCTACCATTGTCAATGATGTGGCTAGGAGTATGCCATAGATTTATGCAGCCGTGGATAATAAACAAGCCGACCACCAAGCTTTAGTGGTGGAGATGGAAGGTATGATCGCCAACCATCTAATTTCTATTTCAATTTACCCTGGTTCTAATTTGAGTTATGTGGCCCCTCAGACTATTGATAAGTGTAAACTACAAACAGTTAGGCATATTAAGCCATGGTTAGTACAACTAACCACTAACACCAAAAGAAAAGTAGCATAGGTCATACCAGCTTACCAATTCACAATGGATGGATTTCCCACCCAAGCTACCCTTAACATACTTCCCCTAGGGTCTTATGACTTGTTGATTGGTATGGAATAGCTAGCTACATATAAAACTAAGTTGGACTGTTACCATAAAACCTTAGAATGTGTAAATGAAGAAGGGAGAAACATAACCCTCCAAGGGATTCAAAAGCTTGTCTCGGTGAGATGAATATCAAACCTTCAAATGAAAAAGTATCGCAGAAAGGGATGTCCTTTATATGAAATAGAGGTGTTGGAATCTGTTGAGGATGATAGACCAAACCTATAGGACCATCCCATACCAAGAGAGTATAGAGACATGTTTCCAGAAGAGGTATCGGGTCTACCTCTGAGAAGAGACATTGACTTCTCGATAGAACTTGCACCAGGAGAAGTGCCAGTGTCTAGGACACCCTATAGGATGAGTACACCTGAGCTAGTTGAGCTCAAGCTATAGCTAAAAGAAATGATGGAAAAATGCTACGTCCAACCTAGTGTGTCCCCATGGGGAACACCAGCCCTGTTTGTGAAGAAGAAAGATGGCACCCTCCAACTGTGCATAGATTCTAGACAACTCAACAAGACAACCACAAAGAATAAGTGCCCCTTACCAAGAATCGATGACTTGTTCGACCAATTAGGGGGTGCTTCCATTTTCTCAAAGATTGACTTAAGGTCTGGATACCATCAAGTCTGAATCAAATATGAATACATCCACAAAACAACCTCCAGGACAAAGTATGGTCACTAAAAATTTGTGGTGGTGCCATTTGGATTAACCAATGCCCCTGCCACTTTTATGTG
>JASDQU010587276.1:143267-156212 GCA_032191745.1 Picea mariana | reverse complement strand
CACACAAGTGTATTAATACTTTTTAAATAAATTATTAAAACTAAAAATTAATATATAAAAAAAATAATAATATAATCAGTCAAAACCTATTAATATTTTTTTTTATAAATTTAGAAAACTAAAAATTAATATAAAAAAATGATAATATAATTATATAAAAAAAAAATCTTACTAAAGATAAAAAAAAAATAAAAAAAAATCCATACGGCATCGTGGGTCCTCGCATGAGGCCCACAAGCCCTAAGCCCTAAATGCACTTATCTCAATACCCCTAACCCTAATCATCCTGTAGCTTGTTTCATTTGCGATTGCTAACACACCCTGAGCCTCTCCTGCTCTGCAACTGCGACAGAGATCTGGAAATGGTCGGAGCTCTGGTAATGGTCGTAGGATATTTTCATGTCAAAAATCCTATCGAAGAATCTCCAACTACCTCCCCCCTGGCCCGTTGGCGGTGCCCATATTTGGCAATTGGCTATAGGTTGGGGACAACCTCTATCTCAGGAAGTACAGATTTACGTGGGAGGGCGAGATTGGCCGTGCGGTGGACAATTCGAAAAATTATTGGTCGAACTGAGTCGTTTCAAGAATAGTCAAATATCACCGTTCTTGAAGGTTGCTATGGATTCACTTGATAAATTTAAGTCATGGCAATGATTTATTCATTATCTTCCCATCACTATGCAAATAGTTAAGCCATGGCAAAATTGACTTCAGGTAGTAAACCGATAGCTTTTTCTATCTCTGCCATTGGACTTGCGGAATCCAATCCATCGAATCATGTGATTACTCTTTCTTCTAGGCCTTTAAGTATATTCCATGCGTGGGGATCCAGGAGAACAAATTTCAGAGTATTTGCAATCGATGTAGAGGATGAATGGTCTGGGGGCAAGAACAACGAAGCGGCTTCTAGCACAGACACCGCTACAGTTGTTGAGGAGGAGCCCAGCAAAATGAAAGATTTGAAGCGTGCTTTAGTGGACTCATTCTATGGTACTGACAGGAGAATGAAGGCTAGAAGTGAAACAAGGGATGAAATTGTAGAGTTTATTACACAATTGGAAGCCAAAAACCCTACTCCAGCACCTACAAAGGCTCTCAATCTCCTCAATTGTAAATGGATCCTAGCGTATACATCCTTCTCCAAGCTATTCCTGTTGGTTGCTACAGGGACTTTGTCGTTGGTGAAGGTTCAAGAAATTTCTCAAAAATTTGATTCGAGGACACTCACGGTGGAGAACCCTGTCCAATTTGCAGGACCTCCGGCCACTACATCCTTTAGTACAAATGCAAGTTTCTAAGTGTGGAGTCCCAAGCGAGTGCAGGTATGAATTCCAAAGTAGTTTTACAAGTATGGACTTACATTTGCAAATACAAAGATTGAGTTTTGAATCCTTTCAAATATATGGTATTTCTATGCCTTGTAAGCTCCCTTTCCTACTGATAATACATTCTTATTCAATGGAACATTGGTGCCTAGAAAGAACAGGTTTAGTTTTCTGGGTAGACTTACAATTAAATACAAATATTAAACCTCCAAAGATTAAGGTTTAGGCAGTGTAAGTAGTTTTGTTCTTTGCATATTTCTTGAGAGGAGGATTCCTTAAGGCTGACTACCCTTTGAGGAAGCCCAGTCCAGGGCATCATTAATCTTATTTGACCTTGAGTTTGATTGATGACTATGACTCTGAATTTCAACTAGAAGGCCAACGAAATTCAATTTGTTTTCTTTTTTTGTTGATATTCAATTCAATTTGGTTTTCTTTATTTCTTTAAGGTGTTCTCCATATTTATTTATCTCGTGATGATCATCGTTACCATACTTGTAAAAACCCTAGTAGCTTTGTTGATACTTTGTGTATCCGATATATGCAAGTTATATTTACTCGAGATTACTGATAATATTCTTTTATTGAATCTTATTTTAACCTAGTTTTCTTGTTATATATTAGGACAAATTTGGGCTATCCTCTATGAAATCTAATGGTTATTTTGCTTATCAAAAATCACAGTTGTTGGTCCGAACTCCCGATATGCATTTTCTGAAGGTATTTGAAGCTTTGTTTTAGTATGTCGAGATGCAGTAGGGGTTGTGCACACTCTATTCAGGAGGAAATATCTATCTATTGTATTAAGAGCTGCTCTAATACTTGTTTTTTTTTTATTGTGATATTTGTTCTTACATTTTCAATATGTATTTCATTTATTTTTATTTTTTGTTAAAATTTCTGTGTTTGGTTTGCAGGTTAGACAGAGTTGGAGTTGAGTTAGAGTTGGCAACTTGGCCCTTAAGGCCCAAATTTATATTTACCCTAATATATTTATTTATGGATTTACTATAACTAAATAGGAGTGTTTATTTATTTTTTATTTTTTTTCTGGTGTGGTTTATTTAAATTTATGGGCAGGTAGGTAGGCCCTTGGTTCTAGATTTTGAACCAGGGCTCTGATACCATGTGTAATAACTGAATAGATTTAACATCATTTAATTACACAAACATAACAATAACTTCTACTTGATTTCAGAAAATTCAATAATTCATTTCAATTTAGCACATATGCATGTTAAATTTATCAACGAAAATTATTTTTTTAATAGAATAAAACAAATACGTAAATTTAAAATACCTTGGTCTGATGCTAAACCTCCACTTTCCACTTGCCTTGTTGACCTTCCTACTGTTGCCTTGCCCAGCTTGAAGCCATGGACCAACTCTGCACAAAACCGAGTTTCCAGCCTGCCAACTAGGACAACTACCTAGCTCTAGGATACCATATGGATATCCTGGCCCCTGTGCCCAAAACCCCCAGCAAATCGGTGCCCCCTGTACTAACCCTTCCCAACTACAGAACTCAAACTCCCCTACACAATCCAAGAGAACCCTCTCAAAATAAAAAAATTCCCGTAGAATGATAATCCCTCCTTCGTAAACCTCCTCCCCTCATATCCCTCCTTCACCGCCCTTTCACCCCATTTACTTCCTTACCTACACATAGTTAATGCCCCTTATCTAATTATTTAATGTTTCCTATATGTTTATTAATGTCCCTTATCCCTTCCGTATACGTGATCTTTTTAATTTAAACAATATAATTTATTAATCTTTTTTTAAAATTTATTACCCTATTCATTCAATGTGATAGGTAATTAATTTAATTAATTTAAAATTAACCAAAATTATAACAATTAATTAATTAATAAATATTTAATTAGTATTATTATGCCATTTTTTGTTTAGTTAAAACCATGTTAAGACAATTAATGCCCTAATTAAATTTTTGACTTAATAATTCCTAAACATATATTCTACTAGGGTTGTTACATGATATTTATAATATTGTGAGTTATTTACATGCATAATGCATAAAATGCATTAATAAGTAATTACATTACTATCATAAAACACAATTCATATTTATAAATATTGATATCTATAACTCAACTCAACTCTTATTTATATTTATAATGTTGTGAAAAACCTTAATACAATCAAATAAACCTTAATATAAATAATCTAAACATAATACAAATAACATTATTATTTTCTTATTATAATAAAATAAACTTTAATACAAATAACCTTACTATTAACAAAAATATAACTCTAATTTTAATGAGAATAAATCAAATCCTAATTTTGCTCTAACCCTAACCCTAACCCTAACCCTAATAAATATTAACAATAATTAAAAACCCTAACCCTAATAAATATTAACAATAATTAAAATGTATAATACTAATAAAATACATTTATACTAAGATTAATGTATAAAAATCAGTCCATAATTAATTCATTTACTATTTTTTTGGTCTATTTACATGAAGTAAGCATGGCCTGTGACATTGCTACTATCAATTTCATAGGATGTGACCAACTTTAAAATGATGAGGAGTATACATTGTAATGAATTTTCATGCAATTGGAGAGCTCCACATTGCTCATAGAGATTTCAAAGTGTTTCAAAGAACAAGCCGAGTGAACACAGTGAATATTGATCGGTAAAGTAATAATTGTTTTCATTATTTAAATGACTTTTTTGAATAGGTAAATCCACTACCTTAAAAAACACCTAAAACATTATTATGCAGTTAAAAATTATCGGGAGCTCCACATTGTTCATAGAAATTTCAAAGTGTTTTATCTACTAGTTCTGGGAAAAACCATACTTCTGAAAAAATAATCTCTTGAAACTTTGCCTTGATTCATTTTGAAAACATGTGTGCAGTGAATGGAAATGGATCGGATCCAACGAAGGACACATGTGGAAGCGTTGCATCGAAGGAGAGAGTGGAGAATTCGAAAGCTAATCGCGATGAGAAGAGTGGCAGCATAAAGTATGGCATATATGACCCGGACGAAGCCGATGATATAATGTACTAATCACATAACCAATTTCTTGACAGCCTTCAGAATTTTTTTTCCTGAGATTCAATTCGAATGTATGACACATAGCATTAATCAAATCTTAAATTTCTTAATACTAATAATGAATAATGTTAACATGGACATTTGATTTCATATTGATTCTTGAGAGAACATGGGTGGTCAATCTTTTTTAAACATTGAAGGCTCAATAAGAAGAGTAACTTATAGACCTATTTAAGGGCACACCATGTTACTTATAAGGAATTGAATTTCGGTGGGAAGGGTCACAATCATTCATCTCAACCAGCCAAGCTACATCTATTTGAAAATCTAAAATTTCAATATTGTTATGTGATGAGGGAAGATAATATTTTAGCCAATAGGTATAGGTATGAAAATCATTTTTTTTTTATAAAATATGGGGACATTTTTATAAATATAATGAATTAATCCCAACCTATACCTCAATATGACGACAATCAAGGCTCTTAGTATGCATTTATTCTAGCACATGTGATGTTTTAAGGCCAAAAAGACTCTTGGCAATTTAGTTTACGTGAAATAATGTCCCCCATCCTTTCACATGATCATTTAATTCTATTCACATGATTTTGAACTTGTGCTCTGTTTTTTTAGCGGAATTTTTTACATTATAACTTTTTGATTCAATGTACCTTGAGATTTGGCTCTAGGAAATAGTATCGACTCCTATCTTTCTTTGTATTTTGAGTAGGAAGAAGACATTGTCTATCAAATCCTAAAGAAAATTAATTTGTTCAAAAAAGTCTCATACTCAAGCACTAAATGAAGCCACCAACTGAAATGAACCCTATTAATTTTATGTGTATTACAAAACACTTATAACTTTAGATATATTCTATATGATCTACACTATTAGAAAATTTTAGACTATCTTGTATCTAAAATTTCTTATGTTGCATAGCTTCATGCTTTTTCTCTTTTTTGTCTTTCTATGTTATGTATTCTTCTCGAATAATCTCTATTGTACTTTTGCTACGATCATATTTGCAAAATGAAAATAATTATTTGTAAAATAAAAATGTATATCTAACAAAAATTAAATAATAAAATAAATTATAAATAAATTTAAGAATAAAAATATACATTATTTCTTATCATATAATTAAAAACTAATCTATAAATACTACACAATCGAAATTACATGGAAAGAAATGGGTGGAAATACAAATAACTTCTATTTGTTAATTTAAATATATAAGGATGGGAAGAGATAAGTATTACAGGTTGTAAATGGTAATATATTTTATAATCAGAATAAACATTAAATTGAATATGTTAAAATATGAATATGTGAAAATTTTAAGGGATAACTTATTTTATAACACAAATAAATATCAAGATAAGATATCAATATGTATATTTATTATAGTTATGTTTCGTTTAATTATTATTTATTTGTAAATTTTAAATCTTAAATTATTTTATAACCAAAATAAATGGGAAAAAAATATTAATTTGATTTAAATTTAATAAAAATTGTTAATGATTGTTAATAATTGGTTACATGCTATTATGATTGATTATGTCATATTGATAAACTATAATTATAAGGGTATTTTTCTGTAATTTTTTACATATTTGAAATTAAAAAGTTAGTTCATATTATTTAGGTCCACGTGGAATAGTTATATATATATATATATATATATATATTGGAGTGATGGAAGATGTGAACATAAAAGGCTAGTTTAGGAATGATGAAGTGCATTCTCATGAGTTGGATGCGATGATTGGACTAACTAACCAATCGGTCCAAGACATGGGGGAATTCAGTGTGCAAGGACATGGCAAATTTCGTTGAAGTATGGATGCAACAACAAGATCATAGTAGTTCAACAAGTGAAGTGGGGAATAGTCATTTGTAGCAAGAAACAATATCAACAATAGAACCAAATGATATCAAAGAAAAAATGTCACAATGATATAGTATAGCAAAGTTGGGTGAATTTCATCCTTGGAGTTGGGTGAAATGACCATATTAACTTAGGAAGCATATTTTGTGAAGTTGGGTGTAGTACACTTTGGTTGGTTTGTGGAAAATTGAGATTTTCCACTTTGTAAAGAAACTTGGGATTTCCACTTTGATAGAATTTATGGGTTGCCAATTGTCACAAAACTTGGGGTTTACAACAGACTTATGAGGGGCATGAGTTCAGGAAGACACTTGAACATCAAATATATTGTGGATGTTACCAGAGACAACAACGATTTTAGGCAAGGGAGGATGTAACATCTAAGTCTATAAGGGCATAGAGACCCTCGCCCAAGTCCTCAAGGAGATGGAACTTGGGGTTTCTTCGACACCCAATATTCACACTAGTTGGGTAACTCAAAACCTTGATCATGAGAGCACATCGAGGGACTTACCCATGTATGAAGTGACCAAGTGAAGGGATGCACTAAATAGGTTGGGGTTCACTCACATGAGGAGCACACCAAAGTTAGGGTGTGTGAGCATGAGGATCATGCCAAAGTTGGGGTGCACCTGTCCTAAGGGATGTGTTGGTTGATGGGTGCACATGTTCATTTGGGTACACTGGGTCTGGGAAGGGGTGCGATGAATAATTTGGATGTGTTGATCCATGATGGGGTGTGACACACCCAACAGACACGATGGTTTGATATGGAGACCTTATGAATCCATCTAAGAGAACAAAGGTGCATAACCAAGGAAGGTATATTTGAAGAACAAGGAGAGCAAGATCAACTCTGTGATTCTAAGACAATCTTGGAAAAGGAGAGGTGAGCTCCTTCAAGGATTGAAGTCACTCCACATGGAAGGACTTGCGCTGCCCTGAGGTGATTCTGTGGATAGATTTTGGGTGACCTTTGTTTGAGATGAGTTTAGGAATGTTTTGTTGTAGGTTTAAGTGAGGCATGCTGGGAGATAAAAATACATGTCTTTGGGAAGTCTCACAATAGAGAAGAGATAGTGATTCTGTGGTCAATGCACATTTAGCGTGATCCTTAGGAGTTACAAAATTTGTTACGATGGACAAGTATTGGTGTGACGAATATGTGTATGAGTTTCTTGGTGAGGTGAGGTGAGTCGTGCAACTCTTCTAGGTTGTAAACCAAGCGAACAATGATCATATTGTAATTTTCTCATAATAATAAGACACAGTCAGGTGTTATGCACATCTTGTGTTTCCTGCATTATATATGTGTGTCTCTTGTTTATTTTTCAAGTTTTCTCTTCATTTTTCATGCTCATGCATGTATGCATAAAATGGCTAAGTGTGAAATATGTTGACTAATGTCTAAGTATACAAGAGATTTGCACCAAAGGAGGAGTGTGACTTACATGTGGCCTATAACAGTGTATGGGTATGTTCTTGGTGAAGAGGATTAATATGGATGAAGTATCCCAATTGAGAAATGTTGTGGTGTCACACGCCCTCAAGTGGTGAACGATCGAACATGACACCTTGGTATTTGGCTCTGGGAGTAGTATTGACTCATCTCCTTTATATCTTGGGTAGGAAAAAGACATTGTCCATAATCTTGCACCCCCCTCTATATTTCAAGTAGGAAGAAGACATTGTCAATCATTTCCTAGAGAAAATTGAATTGTTGAAGAGTGTCGCATAATCAAGCATTAAATGAATGCACTAGCTGAAACATCCTCTATTCATTTTATCTATATTAAAAATTTCATAGAATTTTAGTTAAGTTTTGTAGGATCTACATTATTAGAAAATTTTGGAGAATTTTGTATCTGAATTTTTTTATGTTGTATAGCTTATGTCTTCCTACTTAGTGACTTTATAGTACTTTTGTTGCTATAATACTTGCGACTTTTGCTTAATATAAATATCTTCCAATTACATTTAGAAAGCTAGATCTTACATGAAAATAATTATTTATAAAAGAAAAGTGTATATTAATATATTTAACAAATATTGAATAATCAAATAAATTTATATAAATTTGAGAATATATATATATATATATATATATATATAAATAATATAATAATAATTTAATTTCACAGTGGTGAAAGGTGCACGCGAGGTCATTCTTGATACCAATGGAAATTGGAAATATTGAGATCAACTTCCCATGGATTTTAGGTATTTCCACCCATAAGCAAGGTAAAGAGTGAATTTTTTTATGTTGTATAGCTTATGTCTTCCTATATTGTGACTTTATAGTACTTTTGTTGCTATAATACTTCCAACTTTTGTTTAATATAAATATCTTCCAATTACATTTTAAAAACTAGATCTTATATAAAAATAATTATTTATAAAAGAAAAGTGTATATTAATATATTTAACAAATATTGAATAATCAAATAAATTTATAGAAATTTGAGAATAAATATATATATATATATATATATATTAATAATATAATGATAATTTAATGTTACAGTGATGAAAGGTGGACGCGAGGTCATTCTTGATACCAACAGAAATCGAAAATATTGAGATCAACTTCCCATGGATTTTAGGTATTTCCACCCATAATCAAGCTAAAGAGTGTGCCCTATATATATTTATTAATAATCTAATAATAATAATTTAATTTCTCATTGGTGGAAGGTTCTTGATAACAGTGGAAATATTGAGGTCAACTTTGCATAGATTTTAGGTATTTCCAACAATAATCAAGTTAAAGTGTGTGCCCTCCTCAAGGTGTTAAGTTATCTACAAAGAGACGGATCCAACACCTGGTCATTATAGTACACTCCCTGAACACAATAAAAATCCTAGTCAAAGGGACCTCACTTAGGGAGACTGAAAATCCCTCGTCTCTTATTGTCATGTCTTCAGGGACAATAATAGATTTGTCAATGCACAAGACGACATGGCCATTGGGTAATGCCCTATTTATATTTATTCATAATATAATAATAATTTAATTTCACAGTGGTGGAAGGTGCACAAGAGGTCATTCTTGATACTAGTGGAAATATTGAGATCAACTTTGCATGGATTTTAGGTACTTCCACCCATAAGCAAGCTAAAGTGTGTGCCCTCCTCAAGGTGTTAAGTTATCTACAAAGAGACAGATCCAAAACCTGGTCATTATAGTACAAGTTATCTACAAAGGGACGGATCCAACACCTGGTCATTATAGTACACTCTCTGAACACAATAGAAATCCTATTCAAACAGACCTCACTGAGGGATGCTGAAAATCCCTCGTCTCGTATTGTCATGTCTTCAGGGACAATAATAGATTTGTCAATGCACAAGACGACATGGCCATTGGGTAATCAAATTGTCATGTCTTTAGGGACAATAATAGATTTGCCAATGCACAAGACGACATGGTGTTGGCAGCCAATTCACATTTTTCTTTGGTCTTATAAGTTGCCTACACCTATGTTTTGCAAACATCAATTTTTCGTCGCAATTTTCAACGACATTTGTATTTTTGCGACATTTACACACTTATTTTCGTTTTGTTTTCACGACTCTAAGCATGAAAATCTAATCTTTCGAGGTCGTATTTCAATCACTATCTGAACTGTCATTATCTTTTTGTTGATATGCCTATTGCACTTACCTTTTGTTTATCATTATGTAGCTGGCAGAACTTTCGAACTATACTCATTGGACATTCTTATATTGATTGTGTGACTGGGTTTCATTGAGTTTGCAATGCATTAATATTTGGATTTGAATTTTTCTTTGATTTACTTGACCTTTTGGTTTCATAACATACATGGGTGTTAGGGTTAAATCTTTCATATATATCTTTCTAAATATGATACCTATGTTGATTATATGAATACCTATTGGCACCTTGGTTAAATTATGGACATGAGCTGTTACAATACATTGGCGCATGGTTAAACATATGCTATTATTTTTAAATCATATGATTGATGATTTCAAACTTTGGTATAACGTTGATTAAACACGTTTGTTTATACACTTACCATTGTTTTATTGGTTGGGAAAATGACATGAGTGGTAAACAATGTTATAGTGGGTATAACAGCTATGAACGCCACAGGTGGTACTATTGACCATAGTTGTTATGAATGGAAGTGAATAACTCCACCACCTTCGCACGATGGCATTTATGCCTACCACTTATCACCGTTCACTTATGTTAGAAGCGCGCATCTTTGTTCCTGTGTGTGTATTGTGATCCAAACCCTCGGTTTACCATGTGCTCGGCTCCATGGCACCAATCGTGTGGATCGAGCCAAATGGGAACCAAGCCCTATTAATGTTTGACAATGGCCAAAAAGACTTGGAGGAAAACAAATGGCTTACCTTCGTGAAACTATTTGAGGGTTTTAACCTCTGTGTAGCATGACAGTTTGCCATGACCTTCGATGGTTGTAGAGCCAAGGCGGGCGACATACAGTTGGAAATTGATGAGAAATTTATCAGTTTTTCCACGGGGTTACCTGCCACAGGACAACGTTGGTTCAATAATTGTAAGGTCGAGGAGGTCCCATGGAAACTGTTGTTCCTCTCGCGCAAAGTCACCTCTTGTGACAGAGGTACGCCCATCTCTGCACTTAAACCACGATGGCACGATACTTTAATGGTAATCAAACAGTTTGTGACCTGTGAAGGTCAATACGGACTTGTGTTTCTCTACCACCTGCGTTTTCTTATGAGTTTTATGGGATATCCGCTCAATATGCCCTTTATTTTCATCGTAGCCTGCATAAAATGTCAAAAAGGTTCAAAAGGCAGCATGCTGACAGTAGCATGTTCCACTATGGGCTTATTAAGATTATCGTTGTTTATCACTTGGGTTTGCATGGTGATAGTTGGAGAACTTTCATTGCTCGGAATGGTTTCGAGGATCCAAACCCTAAACAGGTTTATAAACCTATGGTGAGTAAAGTCAATCCTATACCCCCGATGCCCTTCCATATCCTATTGCCTGCTCCTAAGCCTTCAACCTACCCTCCTATCGAATTACCCGATGCTGTAACTAAGAGTGTTGAGACTATTAAAAAGCCTGTGAGAAAAAATCCCAAGGCAAACCCCACTGATAACACTAAGGGTAAAAATAACTCTCGTTTGATTTCACGGATGGCCAGGAACAAGCCTAAACCCTCTGTTGAGTCAAAACCTATAGTTCTGAGTGAGGATTCTGATTCTGACATTGAACATTTTTTAGCCGATGAGTATCCTTACTCGCAGGGTTTGTGTCCTGAACCACCTTATGATTTCGTGAAAAACCTTCCCCCTTGCCTAAAGAACAACCCTATCTACCATGGTATTAAATTACCCCATGAAACCCTCAGTCATTTGACCAACCCTCGCCTTCTCTTTCAAAACCCACACAGTCACACTGTGACCAATGCGGTTCATGGTTGGAATGATATTACATTGATGTTCCCATACTCCAATCGAGAATTCAATCACTGGAAGATCAAATTGCAGTGTTAACCAGTCAAAGAAACTAGCTCCAAGCAAAAAATAAAAAGAAAAAGACAACTAGCTCCATCCTTTTCAAAAATGTGGAATCAGCCACGACCGTTGTCAATTCCAAACTGGCATGATCAAGTAGCCTCGTCACTATATATGTATGAGAATTTGATATTGTTTTTTCTGAGTAATCAAGGTTGATATAATGATTTGAGGTATGTTTTTAAATGGCTCAGTCGCTCATCCAAATGCCTCTGTCATTCAGTGATCATCCTGTACATGGTTTCATTTTGATAAAAATAGAAGGAATTTCGATTTGATATACGATTTGCTCATAAATTGTTATTTGATTTGAATGGTTATTCGTTTGGATTTCATTTGCTAAGTTTGTCTGAGTGAAGTAATGAAATTAATGGTGTGTTTCATTTTGTATCTATTCTGCACGACAATTTTTTATGCTCAATTTAGAATATGATTGTGTGTGGATTTGATCTCGTTATGATTCACATGTTAAGTTTGTTAAATGATTTCAGGAGTATGGTTGTTACGATATGCTGTATTGTATGATTTTCTGAATCATGGATACCACTCTGTTCGATTCAATTTGGAAAAAAATACTTCATTTTTATAAAAACAATGCTCTCAGTTGAGCCTGTGCGAATGCGCCCGAATTGTGGAATGTTTTTGATTCCTAATCAATATGTTGAAACCTTCTCTATTCGATTCACTTCTATTCTGACTGGATTATGAGTTGGCAAGATTGTTCTATGAGATGGACTCGTATTTTAATTGCTTCTCTGTTTGATTCGTAAAACAAATTGATCAACATTCATTATCTGATTATAATTCATTTTGAAATGAACGATTCTGACCAAAGTCAAAACGATCTTGTTTTCCCAATTTGCAGTAAAAAATTATGAATTATGGTGCTAATCGATCGATCCTGTTACGATTTTATTTGAATTGATCTTCGTGCCAGTTTGAATTAATCTATTCGTGGCTGTGTCAACACAATGATAACGATTTGATAATGATTCTATTTGGCTTCGATAGTATCCCATGTTGATAAGATAGCATAACAATTGTATGCAATTTGTTTTGATTGTATCAAACGTTTTCACAATCTTTGGATTATGGTTCTGCTCATTCGATTTTGTGGTGATACAAAAAATAGAGTACGCCTA
>JASDQU010587276.1:129386-140376 GCA_032191745.1 Picea mariana | reverse complement strand
GTGAACCCCAACTTAGATTATGATGTTGTTGAATAACTTAAAAAGTTAAGGTCTAACATTTCTATTTATGAGTTATTGAAGTTTCCATTTCTGCTTCAAAAAATGTTGCAAAATATTTCAAAGAATGGCAAAAATGGTAATTCAAGTGGTAACAAGGTTGTGCAAAGCAAAGTCCCGCAGAAGACTTCCACTAAAAATAATCTTGATCATCAAGATAAAGGAAGACTTCCTGTAAGTAATGTAAATAATGTAAATAATGTAGATAAAGTAGCTATAGAAACTGCGAGTAAAAAGCCACAAGCTACTACTCTTCTTACTCGCAAAAATGTACCTCCTTTCTTGTTAACTTTCAAAATTTTTAACAGAAACGTGCATAATTCTATGGTAGACTCAGGGGCGTCATCCAATGTGATGCCTTGGTCTGTCTGCCAAAAGATTAATGCTGAAGTGGAACCATCTACTTTAAAAATAATACAACTTGATCGAACCAATGTTAAAGTTATAGGCGAACTAAAAAATGTTTTGATTATATTATCGTCTAACCCTAAGGTTCATCAAGTTATTGATATAATTGTTGTGGATATTCTAGAAGTGTATGGTCTTTTTTTAAGCAGGGACTTGTCGGAGTAGCTACATGTTTACTTTGCAACAGATTGGTCTAACTTATGGCTTCTAGAGAACGGTAGGCCTAACAAGATCAGGGTGAATCGTGAGAACTACCTTAAGTTCACGGTCACAGATCTGAACGATCCCAACGAAACATATACACCTTCTACTAATTCACCCGAAGTCCAAGGGATGGACACCTTCTTCGGCAATTTCATGGCCGAGGCTTCACCTATCAGCAATTCATAACAACAGTCTGAGATTGTAGCATATATGCAACCAACAACTTCTATACAACAGTCCCATGTACCCGATGAAAATCAAATTTGGTCTCTATATTTCGATGGTTCTAAGTCTAAAGAAGGAGCTGGTGCAGGCTGGATCATTATTGATCCGGCAGGTAACAAGACATTAATGTCTTGTAGACTAGAATTTGAATGCACTAATAATACTGCAGAATATGAGGCTTTACTACAAGGTCTCAGAAAAGCTCTAGATATGAACATTCAAAATTTGGTTGTATTTGGCGACTCTGAAATTGTGGTTAGACAGGTAAGAGACTCTATCCACTGTCTCTCTCCACATCTCAAGAGCTACGAATCTGAGGTATGGAGTTTAATGAATATATTTTCTGCTTTCAATATAAATTCCATTCCTAGATTAAATAATGTTGAAGCAGATCTATTAGCTAATGTAGCCTCTAAACTTCTTCCTGTAGAAGGCTTGTCGCTAGATGCATTCTCCATTGAGTTGTTGTTTCGACCATCTGTTCCTGACAATATCACGAATTGGAGAGTATTCGACAATGGTCAGGAGATCATTAACTTTCTGCACATGGAAGAAACCTTTCAAGGCGTGGTGATAGATGAATGCACGCAAGACAACAATTTGCATGATTTTACGGTAATACCTGATCCGAAATATCCTGAAGCTCTGTCAGACATGGTAAATTTGATACCCAAATCTGTAATTAGATTAGAGAAGTTTTATGATTTTGAAGATAAATTTAAAAAAGCGGTCAACTGTAAAACTAATAGTTCCTCGTTTTCTTATAAAAAAGTGAACTTAGGAACTAGTGAAAATCCTCAGTGCATAAACCTAGGCTTGGGATGTTCTAGACAAGAAAAAGCTATTTTTGTTAAATTATTTAAAGAATTTAAGGATGTTTTTTCATGGACGTATGATGATCTCAAAACTTTCGACCCTAATATCATACAGCATGTCATCCCGATAAAGCCCCATACCTTACCTTTCCAACAGAAACTGAGGAAGATGCACCCTAAACTAGAACTGACCATTCAAAGAGAATTGAATAAACTCCTAAGTGATAAAATATTTTTTCCTGTTAGTCACACTCAATGGGTGTCCAACCTTGTCCCAGTTCAGAAGAAAAACGGGGAAATCCGACTCTACGTCGATTTTCGAAACCTCAATAGAGCGTCTGACAAAGACAACTATCCTATCCCACCCATGGAAGAGATCCTTCAATAGGTATTTGGTTCTGAGAGGCTATCCTTGTTAGATGGTTTCTCTGGATACAACCAACTCCTGATGTCTCCACCAGACCAACTCAAAACTACCTTCCGTACTCCGTGGGGCACTTATGCTTATCGCAAAATGCCCTTTGGATTGATTAATGCTAGTGGCACCTTTCAGAGAGCAATGGAAGTTGCTTTCCAAGGATTAATCAATCAATCCGTTGTAGTTTACTTATATGATGTGACTGTTTATTCTAAAAATAAAGACGATCATCTAGCTCACTTATGAGCCGTTTTGCTACGATGTCGTAAATACGGCATCTCCTTGAACCCCAAAAAGTCCATCTTTGCAGTAGAACATGGTAAACTCCTAGGATTCATAGTGTTTAGCAAAGGAATGATTATTGACCCCGAGATGACTCAGGCCATCGCTAAACTTCTCCCTCCTACATCCAAAATATCCATGGAGTCTTTCTTAGGCCAGATTAACTTCGTGAGAAGATTTGTCCCCAGTTTCTCTGAAATGGTTAGGCCTTTACAGAATTTGATCAAGAAAGACATCCAATATCACTGGGGACCCACAGAAAATCAAGCTTTCAATGCCATAAAGAAGGCCATAATAGACGCTCCATCTCTCATGAGCGCTGACTTCTTTCAATATTTTACACTCTATACTTTTGCTTCTGACCGTTCCTATGCTGCCATCCTAACTCAGAAGAATGTCGAGAACCACGAAGTACCCATCTTCTTTATGAGATCTACTTTCAAAGTTTCTGAAATTAACTATCCAGCAGTGGATCAACAAGCCTACGTTGTTTTCAAAGTAGTTAGGCACTTCTGGTCCTATCTTTTGAAGTCAAGGACGAAAGTCACTGTCCCCTACCCTGTCGTAAGGAACTTGTTAGTATAGAAGGAGTTAGGAGAAAAGAGAGCTAACTGGGTCACCTCCTTGCAGGAGTATGACTTAGAAATCACCCCAGCTCAGATTGTGAGAGGCCAAGGGTTATGTAAGTTGGTTGTTGATTCGAAAACAGGACATCAAGAATATAGTGATACGTCAAACCTAGGACAAAGAAATCAAAGTTTGATCTGTTGCGCATAAAACCTAATTAGTCCTTGGTACGACGATATTAGATTCTGTCTTGAACATGGGTCAACACCTCATCACTTAGACCCCCCTAAGAGAAGAGCGTTGAGACTGAGGTCTGCCTCTTTTCATCTATTTAATGGTGTACTGTTTCGTCAGAATTTTGATGGCGTACTAATGCGCTGTCTTGAGAAGAACGAAGAAAAAAAAGTCTTGCTCGAGTTGCATGCAGGAGAAGCTGGTGGTCACTTCGGTGGTGACACCAGTGCTCATAAGGTTTTAAGAGCCGGTTACTAATGGCCCACACTTTTTAGGGACGCCCATGCCTTTCCCTTGCAACTCATTTCAGTAGATTCTCCTTTCCAGCAATGGGGCCTTGATATCATAGGTCCAACTAACCCTCCGTCCTCACAACAACAAAAGTATATTGTGACAACCACATATTACTTTACTCGATGGTCTGAAGCTGCTGCGTTAAGAACTGTCAACACCAGTTAGGTAATCGCCTTTCTAAGCTCGAATATTGTCACTCATTTCGGTATCCCTGATTGTCTAGTCTTTGACAACGCTTCATACTTTTCTTCTCTTGAGATGAGGGAGTTCTCTTTGGAGAAGGGAATTAAGATGAATTATTCTGCTAGTTACTACCCCTAGGGCAATGGATTAGCAAAATCAACAAACAAGAACTTGATTAAAATTATCAAGAGAACTGTGGTTGAAAATCACAAAAATTGGCACAATGCGCTGCTGAACACGCTGTGGGCTGATAGGGTAACACCAAAATATGCTATAGGTAACTCCCCGTTTTTTCTCATTTATGGCAGAGAAGCAATTCTACCACCTCACATTCTTCTTCCTTCACTTCAGTTGTCATGGAAAGTTCAAGAAGAGGATTGTCCCCCTTTAGAAAACTGAATTAACGCTTTGATAAAGCTAGAAGAAGTAAGAGCCCAAGCTAAACGTAATATAGATCAACATCAATAGTTGGTTAAGAGCTAGTTCGATTCTAACTCTGCTTCTGATAATAATTTTGAAGTAGGTAATCTTGTCTTGAAGTGGGACAAACCACACGAGGGAAAGGGAGAACACACAAAATTTCAAAACTTGTGGCTTGGACCATTTTTAATTGCTGAAAAGTTGGGTCCTAGTTCCTTTCGACTGCAGGATCTTGAAGGGTAGCTTGACATCTATCCGGTGAATGGCCAAGCCATGAAAAGATACTTTACTTAATAACTACCCTTGTATATTATGTAAATATTTTATTTTTGTTTGTATTTTCATTTGCTTTTTGTTTTTGATTTTGATTTGAATTTATCAGTTTGTGTCTTTTAAAAATACACATACCTGTACACTGAGCTATTCAGACAAAGACAATAGAAATTTTCTTCACTGAAATAACTTCTGAAAAATTTGTGCAAACATCAATGATATTTCTGAGATTTATATCTATGTTGGAAAAATCTGTTGTTTGAAAGAAGTCTACCGATTTCGATCTCTGAGCGAAGCTTGTCATGATCATCTATTATCTTTTTACGCTATCCCTTTTCCGTAAAGGAATGACTCAGAAGATGTCTCCTTGTTTTAGGAAGTTGGTTTTGTAAATAAATCATCTCTGGATCTAAATAAATGACAGTTCTAAAAAAAAAATAAAAAATCTGATGAGGTCTAAAAGAATATGTTAAAATATTAAGATTTTCAGCATCACCCCACTCAGCCATATATTTATAAAAGAAAAAAAAAATTATTAATAAGAGCTATGGGAAGTGATTGTAAACAAATCGGGATACTGAACAGGTCTGCTGGAAGCAGGTAAATGCATGCATGATGCCAATACAACTTCATCGGGGTACTGAACAGGCCCGCTGGCAGCGAAGCAATGTCGGGTATATGAAAATTTGTAAAAAAGAAACCTCTTTAATGTCCTTTATTCTGATCCAAAACTTCTTAACAGGATACATATGTCAGAGTGGGTTAAATGGAAACCCTGTCGAGGTTATGGATGCCTGCTGGCAGCAGTGGCTATGCCAACAGTATTGAATATTTTATCTTTAATATCGTGACTAGTTGATCTTAAGATTGTTATCAGTTTTCATCTTTTGAAACACTGCTGAAAAAATTGGTTAATACTGATGTTTGTACGATTTTCTGGTTGTTATTCTTGAGTTGAAATTATCTTTGTTGTCCTAATCTGAATTTGTGCCTTTTGCAGAGATAACTTCTTCTATCAGTGTGTCGCCATTGTTGGCAGCCAATTCACATTTTTATTTGGTCTTATAAGCTTCCTACACCTATGTTTTGCAAACATCAATTTTTCGTCGCAATTTTCAACGACATTTCTATTTTTGCGATATTTACACACTTATTTTCGTTTTGTTTTCACGACTCTAAGCGTGAAAACCTAATCTTTTGAAGTTTTAATTCAATCACTATATGAACTGCCATTATCTTTTTGTTGATATGCCTATTGCACTTACCTTTTGTTTATCATTATGTAGCTGGAAGAACTTTCGAACTATACTCATTGGACATTCTTATATTAATTGTGTGACTGGGTTTCATTGAGTTTGCAATACATTAATATTTGGATTTGCATTTTTATTTGATTTACTTGACCTTTTGGTTTCATAACATACATGGGTGTTAGGGTTAAATCTTTCATATGAATACCTAATACCTATTGGCACCTTAGTTAAATTATGGACATGAGCTGTTACAATACATTGGTGCATGGTTAAACATATGCTATTAGTTTTAAATCATATGATTGATGGTTTCAAACTTTGGTATAACATTGATTAAACACGTTTGTTTATACACTTACCATTGTTTTATTGGTTGGGCAAATGACATGAGTGTTAAACCATGTTATAGTGGGTATAACAACTATGAACGTTAGCGGTGGTACTATTGACCATAATTGTTATGCATGGAAGTGAATAACTCCACCACCTTTGCACGATGGCATTTATGCCTACCACTTATCACCGTTCACTTCTGTTAGCAGCGTGCATCTTTTCTCCTGTGTGTGTATTGTGATCCAAACCCTCGGTTTACCATGTGCTCGGCTCCATGGCACCAGTCGTGCGAATCGAGCCAAACGGGAACCAAGCGTTGTTAATGTTTGACAATGCCCACAAAGACTTGGAGGAAAACATATGGCTTACCTTCGTGAAATGATTTGAGGGTTTTAATCTCTGTGTAGCATGAAAATTTTCCATGACCTTCGATGGTTGTAGAGCCAAGGTGGGCAACATACAGTTGGAAATTGATGAGAAATTTATCAATTTTTCCACGAGGTTACCTGCCACAGGACAACGTTGGTTCAAGAATTGTAAGGTCGAGGAGGTCCCATGGACACTGCTATTCCTCTCATGCAAAGTCACCTCTTGTGACAGAGGTATGCCCATATCTGCACTTAAACCACGATGGCACGATACTTTAATGGTAATCAAACAGTTCGTGACCTATGAAGGTCAATACGGACTTGTGTTTCTTTACCACCTGTGTTTGCTTATGAGTTTTATGGGATATCCACTCAATATGCCCTTTTATTTTCATCATGGCCTGCATAAAATGTCAAAAAGGTTCAAAAGGCAGTAGGCTGACAGTAGCCTGTTCCACTATGGACTTATTAAGCTTATTGTTGTTTATCATTTGGGTTTGCATGGTGATAGTTGGAGAACTTGTGTTTCTCGAAATGGTTTCGAGGATCCAAACCCTAAACAGGTTGATAAACCTATGGTGAGTGAATTCAAGCCTGTACCCCCGGTGCCCTTTCATATCCTATTTCCTGCTCCTAAGCCTTCAGCCTACCCTCCTATCAACTTACCCGATGCTGTAACTAAGAGTGTCGAGACTATTAAAAATACTGTGAGCAAAAAGCCCAAGGAAAACCACACTGATAACACTAAGGGTAAAAATAATGCTCGTTTGATTTCAGGGATGGCCAAGAACAAGCATAAACCCTCTGTTGAGTCAAAACCTATAGTTTTGGGTGAGGATTCTGATTTTGACATTGAACATGTTTTAGCCGATGAGTGTCCTTACTCGCAGGGTTTGTGTCCTGAACCACCTTTCGATTTCATGACAAACCTTTCCCCTTGCCTAAAGAACGACCCTATCTACCCTGGTATTAAATTGCCCCATGAAACCCTTAGTCATTTGACCAAACCCTCACCTGCTCTTTCAAAACCCACATGGTCACCCTGTGACAAATGCGGTTCATGGTTGGAACGATATTACATTGATGTTCCCATACTCCAATCGAGAATTCAATCGTTGGAAGATCAAATTGCAGTGTTAACTAGTCAAAGAAACCAACTCCAAGCAACATATAAAAATCAAAAGACCACTGGCTCCATCCTTTTCAAAAACGTGGAATCGGCCATGGGCGTTGTCAATTCCAAGCTGGCATGATCAAGCAGCCTCGTCGCTATACAGGTATGAGAATTTGATATCATTTTTTGTGAGTAATCAAGGTTGATATAATGATTTGAGGTATGTTTTTAAATGGCTCAGTCACTCATCCAAATGCCTCTGTCATTCGGTGATCATCCTGTACATGGTTTCGTTTTGATAAAAATAGAAGGAATTTCGATTTGATATACGATTTGCTCATAAATTTTTATTGGATTTGAATGGTTATTCGTTTGGATTTCATTTGCTAAATTTGTTTGAGTGAAGTAATGAAATTAATGGTGTGTTTCGTTTTGTATCTATTCTGCACGGCAAGCTTTTATGCTCAATTTAGAATACGATTATGTGTGGATTTGATCTCGTTATGATTCACGTGCTAAGTTTGTTAAATAATTTGGGGAGTATAGTTGTTACGATATGTTGTATTGTATGATTTTCTGAATCATGCGTACCACTCTGTTCGATTCAATTTGGAAAAAAATACTTCTTTTTTATAAAAACAATGCTCTTGGTTGAGCCTGTGCGAATGCGCCCAAATTGTGGAATGTTTTTGATTTGTAATCAATATGTTGAAACCTTCTCTGTTCGATTCACCTCTATTCTGAATGGATTATGAGTTGGCAAGATTGTTCTATGAGATGGACTCGTATTTTAATTACTGCTTTGTTTGATTCGTAAAACAAATTGATCAACATTCGTTATTCGATTATAATTCATTGCCAAATGAACGATTCTGACCAAAGTCAAAATGATTTTGTTTTCCCAATTTGCAATAACAAATTATGAATTCTGTTGCTAATCGATCGATCATGTTACGATTTTATTTGAATTGATCTTCGCCCCAGTTTGAATTAATCTATTCATGGTTGTGTCAACACAGTGACAACGATTTGATAACAATTATGTTTGGCTTCGATCGTATCCCTTGCTGATAATATAGCATAACAATTGTATGCGATTTGTTTTGATTGTATCAAACGTTTTCACAATCTTTGGATTATGGTTCTGCTAATTCGATGTTGTGGTGATACAAAAAACAAAGTACACCTATCTCTATAGGCATTCATTGATTCAAATCTCGTTTAGTTTTGAATGATATGACAAATTCAAATTAAATGATTTATTTTCAAATGGTTATTGGATGTCAATTAAATTGAAATCTTGAAAATATTTTTTTACCGATTTTAATACTGATCCTGTACCTTATTTAGACCAGCTACAGAATCAGACGATTCTGTATCCAGTCTACAGAATTAAATTTTCTATCATTTTATTAATAAAAGATCCTTCTAATTTGTTCATTTTTGTCCTTTTCACGTGAATTTGAATTACATGGGATTTGATAGATAGTCTAGAGGATATTTGGATGTTTTACTTTTATTTTAGTTTCCTAAGCTAGACAACTTTGGGATATCTTCCTAGATTTTATGTAAACAGTTTTATAACTTCCATAGGGAGGTTTTACCCTGTGGAAAACCTTTAAATACTTATTATTTTATGTAATAATGATCATCCTCGCTTGTGGGAGAACCAAGATTATGGATATCTAATACAACTGAGAAAGAAGTTGATGTTCTTCTACAGCTTTCTCTTTCATAATATCAATCTTTTGTTTCATGTTTATGTTTATCAATTTGCATTAGATTAGTGACTACTTTAGCTATTATAGTCTTTTGCAAAATGATATGAATTAATTAATGTTTCATCCATATCTGATTTCTTCTAGTACTTAAAAACATAGCAATTACTTGATTCAGTTTATGAATGACAGATTTCTCTTCTTCATTAATTGAATTATTTTGTATAAGTCTTTACATACGAGTTTATCTAATTGTAGAGATTTATAAATTATATAATTGTTGTGATTTTTATGTCTTGTTTGTCATGTAAGCAAACTTAAAGAGCACTACAACTTTCGTTTACGAGAAGCTTTTGGATTATTCGGTGCGAGTTTCCTTCCTCCGATCTGCTAGCACGGTCATCATACACATGACAAACCTTGAGCGTTTCCAGGTCAACTTGTTATTTATTTGTTAGTATATTTATTAGCAGTGTAGTCAGATATATTTGTAGTTTATATTAGTAATTTAGTTTAGTTAGTTTCCTGTTTTATTTCTTGTTCATAAAATCATAAAATCAACAAAAAATATCTTCCTCTGTCTTAGGGCAAAATATTAATGAGTTTTGCAGGTTTTATTTAAATTTGTAAATTGTGGATATTGTATATTTTTTGAATGAGTTATATTTCCGTCAGTAGTAAAGTATTAGTTAGTAGATTAGATTTATGTTTAGTTTTCTTTGATAATTAGTTTTAGTTAGTTTGTCTAGTAGTTAGTTTTAATTAGATTAGTTTATTAGTTAGTTTTATTTATTGTTAATTAGTTTAGTTTGTTTTATTTAGTTTTAGTTAGTTTAAAATAGTTTTTCTTTTTGTTTTCTTAGGACTTTAGATCGGTTAAATCCATCAGGGTGGTTCATTCCAAACGGCTTGAGTTTTTAGACAACCCCGGACCAGTTCCCGTCAATTTCACCCGTCAACACATGACCATAGGGATAATGAAAATCCCTTGTCTCGTATTTTCATGTCTTCAGGGACAATAATAGATTTGTCAATGCACAAGACAACATGGCCATTGGGTAATCAAAAGGTAATATTAAGATTAATGGAAGAGCATCTGACCTCCTAATACAAGAATATATGCACATCAATTCATATATCTTGAAACCCAATTGGGTGGCTCACGCCACGAAGAGTTATATTGAATTGATAACTCACATCCTATTCGCACATGATTTCTTATGCAACGATACGTCTCATATCCCTCAAGTACATCATCCACACAAATAAGGTGGGATATCATAATATGATTTCATGGAATTAGTTATGTCGGGGATGAATCATCGCATGTGGGAATCATCAACAATAATGCAAGCAGGGTCTGGTGGATTTTCTAGACAATTATGCCATCAGAACACCGTCACGAAGAAATGCAGAAGTCAGATCATGCGCCATAATTTCCTTTATGTGCAGTTCTAGCACTATGAGATTGAAGGATTATCTCATTTGTAATTGTCTATTCCAAAATAATTGATGTCGCATGGGTCCAAAAAATGGAAATGGAATCTCTTTACTTCAGTCACGAGTCATAATTTTTTGGAATCTCTTTACTTCAGTGTCATGAGGCAAGAGTTGAGATTATGATTACACAAGCTTCTGCACATGGGCTATTTCTGATGCAAACCACTATGGAAGACAGATTATCAGGATTTTTTCTACTTCTGTAACATCCCGCTCTGGCGCACATACCTAAATTATTCTTTGAGGACACTTGCTCGCAAGTGATCTGGATTTATATGATGATAAAACTTTTCTTTCATTTTTGATGCATTGAGTTATATGACA
>JASDQU010587276.1:103421-116542 GCA_032191745.1 Picea mariana | reverse complement strand
AGGATACCATCAAGTCCGAATCAAGGGTGAAGACATCCATAAAACTGCCTTCTGAACGGGGTATGGTTACTATGAGTTTGCGGTGGTGCCATTTTGGTTGACCAATGCCCCTGCCACTTTTATGTGTTTGGTGAACAATGTACTCAACAAATTCCTAGACAAATGTGTGCTTGTTTTTATTGACGATATATTAATTTACTCCAAGAATAGAAAAGAGCATGAAGAGCATATTAGACTTGTGCTACAAGTGCTAAGAGAACATCAGCTCTATGCCAAATTCAGCAAATGTGAATTCTTCTAGAAGCAAATACATTACTTAGGCCATATTCTCTCCGAAGAAGGAGTAGCGGTAGACCCTGACAAAATCAGGTCTATTATGGAATGGCCTACCCCGAAGGATGTTTCGGACATCAGATCCTTTATGGGATTAGCAGGATACTATAGGATATTTATAAACGGATTCTCCAAGATTGGTTGTCGAATCACTACCCTCCAGAAAAAGGGGACAAAATTCCTACGAACACAAAAATGTGAAGAAAGATTTCAAACCCTGAAACATTTATTGACCCATGCACTTGTGCTAAAAATCGTCGATCCAGAAGGTGACTTCCTCGTGTGCACAGATGCCTGTAAGGAAGGGCTCGGAGGAGTCCTTATGCAAAAAGGAAGTGTGATCTACTATGAATCTCAAAATTTGAACGAGCACGAAGTCAACTATGTGACCCATGATCTAGAGCTAGCTACCATAGTGCATGCCTTGAAAATGTGGAGGCATTACATCCTGGGAAGAAAATTTGTACTTATGACAGATCATTGTGGATTGCGATACCTCTTTGATCAACCAAATCTCAATGCTAGACAAGCTAGGTGGATGGCCCTCCTTAGAAAGTTTGATTTCGAAATCAAACACATTAAAGGAAAGGAAAATAGGGTGGCTGATGCCATTAGCAGAAGTATGAAAACAATTCACCTGGCAGAGATGAGCACTTGCGAGACATATGTCAAAGAAAGAGTTAGAAATGCACAAAAGACAGATCCATTTGTCCATACCGTGACCATGTACCTACAGCGAGAACCCGTCGGAGTAAAATATGAAGGCTACCAGATGACCGAAGGAGCTCTGTTCACTTACAGAAGCAGATTTTATATCCCAGATTGTGACGACTTGAAGAGGTTCATTATGGATGAACTACATAAAAGACCCTATACTAGTCATCCAAGATACCAGAAGATGATCACTGTCACCAGGAAACAATTTTATTGGCCTGGATTGAAGAAAGACATAGCCAAGTACTTAGCCAAATGCATAGAGTGCCAATAGGTTAAAGAAGAACACTGACACCCAGCAGGATTATTACAACCTCTACCAATCCCAGAATGGAAATGGGAAACCATCTCCATGGATTTCATCACCGGATTACCAACATCGACCAAATAGAACAATGCCATTATGGTAGTGGTGGATAAATTGAGCAAGTCTGCTCACTTCATCCTCGTCAAGTCGACTTGCAAGGCAATAGACATCGCCCAGGTATTCATGAAGGAGATATTCAGACTGCATGGTATGCCAAAAGAGATTGTGTCTGGCAGAGACACGAAATTTACTTCCAACTTTTGGAAATCATTGATGATTGGTTTAGAGACCAAGTTGTTGTTTAGCACCGCCTATCACCCTCAAACCGACGGACAAACATAATGAGTGAACCAAATACTTGAAGACATGCTAAGAATTCATGTAATGCATCAACACAGGAAGTGGGAAGACTACCTACCATTGGTAGAATTCGCCTACAACAACGGCTACCAAACATCCTTGAAGATTAGCCCCTTCGAAGCCCTCTATGGTAGACCATGTAACACTCCAGTTATATGGAGTAATCCCGTAAACAAGATTTCTTTTGGACCCGACATGTTGAAAGAAATGGAATAGCAGGTGACTCAGATAAAACAAAACCTAAAGGTCACCCAGAACCGACAGAAAAGTTATGCCGACCAAAAGAGAACTCCAAGAGAGTTCAAAACGGGAGACCATGTATATCTCAGAGTTAGACCCCAGAAGAGTTCTCTGAAAATGGGAGCTTGTGCCAAGTTGGCACCTCGTTATTGTGGACCCTTTGAGGTTCTAGATAGAGTGGGACCTGTAGCCTACAGGCTAGCATTTCCTCCCACAGTCAAAGCACATAATGTTTTCCATGTCTCATTATTGAAGAAATATGTACATGATGCTAACCATATAATTGATTGGTCTGTGATTTAGGTGGAACTGGAGGGAGAATTTCTACCAGAACCTCAGTGCATACTAGACAGAAATGAAACCCTACTCCGGAACCAAACCATTGCCCAGGTCAAGGTGCAGTGGAGACATTTTGGCCCAGATGAGGCTACGTGGGAAATGGAGGATGCCATGAGAAAGGCATATCCGATTTTGTTTACTTCTATACATGCATGTCATGTTGATAGATAAGTACATCAAGGACGATGTTCCTTTAAGAGGGAGGGAATTTTAACACCCTGTTTCCCCCAGTTTGTAAAAATAACTATGCTGGCCAAGAACTGTGGCAAACCCAAAAATGTGAATGTGTGATGTGAATGGACCTTGTGAAAAAGGTCGATGAATGTGAATAATATTATGAATATATATTGTAGGACTGCTAAGAGGGGAAGGTGTTGAAAAAGAGACCACGATGGCTGAAGAAAGGTGGTGGAAGGCACCTATAATGGTGGCGTTAACTTCCACCCAAAACCAATACCGTATTTGGACTTCACTGGCCTGGAGAACCAAGAGCGGCTCACTGGCCCCGAATTAAATGACTCGTCAGGATTGGTAGGTAAAGGGATCCTCATGAGTAATGAGGGATGGGAGTGAACCACCCATCCATAGAGTCCTTATACCTGACCACTGCGAGGAAAATCTTGCCACACACAACCTTGCCGAACAGAGAAAAGGTAGGAAGAGTGGGCAATCAGGGGCAGATGTGAGGGAAAGAGGAAGAGGAACTCTAGAAAAACACAGAGTGAGTGATAGCAAAGAAGGAGGAGAGTAACTTTCATTCTCGATCACTAGCAAATAGAGACACAGTCTCGCAGTATCATGGTCTCAGCTTGGGGGTGGCTAGTGGTAAATCCGTTGGGAGTCGTTGAGCCTATGGTTGGGTGGAAACGAGCACCCCTCTCAGTAGTTGCAATCACATCTGGTGTTATTTCTGATAAGTGTATTACATCTTGCATCTTGAAATTTATATGTTGACATGTATGCTCACAGTCTGTGCAGTTTTATGAATGGTTTGATTATAAGACTGCCTGTGTAGTCTTTTGATTTACAAATGGTGGTTGCACGCTTATAATGGAAATACTACGTATGACTTATGTTTTATAAATCACTATTTATACGCATATTGAATTAATTCAGACTTCAAGTCTATTCTCAGGAAATCTATACCCTTATTCATCTCAGGTAATACCCTGGATAGATCTCCTCATAGAGACACCCTTCTNTGAAACCAATACTGTATTTGGACTTCACTAGCCTGGAGAACCAAGAGCGGCTCACTGGCCCCAAAATAAATGACTCACCAGGTTGGTAGGTAAAAGGGCTCCTCATGAGTAATGAGGTATGGGAGTGAACCGCCCATCCATGGAGTCCTCAGACCTGACCCCCGGGAGGAAAATCGTGCCACATGCAACCTCGCTGAACAGAGAAAAGGAAGGAAGTGTGGGCGATCAAGGGGGGACGCGAGGGAAAGAGGAAGATAACTCTGGAAAATATAGAGTGATTGATAGTAGAGAAGAAGGAGAGTAACCTTTGTTCTCGGTCACTGGAAACCAGAGACGGGGTCTCATAGCATCGTGGTATCAGCTCGGGGGTAGCTAGTGGTAAATCCTTTGGGATTCATTGAGCCCATGGTTGGGTGGAAATGAGCACCCCTCTCAGCAGTTGCAGTCACATCCGGTGTTATTTTCTGATAAATGTTTTACATCTTGCATCTTGAATTTTAAATGCTGACATGTATGCTCATAGTCTGTGCAGTTTGTGAATAGCTTGAGTATAAGACTGTCTGTGTAGTGTTTCGATCAGAAATGGTGGTTGCATGCTTTTACTAGAAGGAATAGACCTCCCCACAGATATACCCTTCTTGGAGAGCTTACCAAGAACCTGGAAAAGGATCTGAAGGCACAAGTCTTAGTAACCCTGTACATGGAGGAATGATCCTCTTGAAATCCCTAAATAACAATGTAGGGATAGGTTTGATCGACAGACGAGATCCCGTCGGAATATCTGTGATCATTCACGACCATTAGGTTAGAGGAAGAAACGAGGACATTACATGCCTTAACCATTTTCCTTTATCTTCGTGAGTAGTGAAGAAATTGGGATCGTAGATCCCCAAGGTCCGTGAGAGTATCTAGACCGTTGGTTTTTCCACGTCCAGGGAGCAGTGGGAGAGTGCACTGTATGGGAATATCTCAACCGTCAGATCTTAGTTAGAAAAACCAACAGTCAGTGGTTAATCCCTCGTGAACAAGGGTGAAAGTCCCGAAAAAAGAGTTGGTATTGGGGTTTCGGATTTTGAGAATTTGGGAGTCCTAATGACAAGAGATCGGGATACTCCATGGTGGAAATGCTAAAATAGATCGGAGGATCCAAGGTAGGTAACAACCGTTAGATGTAGGTAAGGAACGTGGATGATAGTACCTCGACCCCTCTCCGCCTTCGCAAGCAATGCACAAACATGATCCTCTCGAAGGTTCCAAGGTCTGTAATGACCGTTAGATTCAAGGAAGAGATGTAGACCTTAATTCAACGACCCTTATTACCCTTGCAAGAGATGAAGGAATCGGGAACATAGACCGCCTGGTCCATGAAAACACCTAGACCGTCCATATATAGATTACACGTGGTTGTTGGTAAGCGCTTTGGGATTTCGGCACCTGGGAAACCAAAGGGCAAGAACCGTTGTCTTCGCAAGTCGCAAAATCCTGATCATCGAAACCTCGAAATGGCGTGAGGTGTGAATGAGATTAAGGAAATCTAGTATTTGATCGTGACTATTGATCATCCCAAAAAGATCACGATCGTTGATCGTGGCTGAAGGTCACTGCCATCCATTGGAGGGAGACATGGTTGTCGGTCAACATTTCGGCGTTTAGGCTTCCGGGAAACCAAAGGGAAAGAACCTTGCCTTCGCAAATCGTGAAATCTCGATACATGAAATCCCGACGTGCTTGGTAATAGAAAAGAGAAGTGCCAAAGGAATCTAGACTGTCCATCGAAGGAGACACAAGGTGAGCGGTCTGAGTTGAAGGAAAAGTCCCGAAATCCCGTGGATCATTGGATCCACACTCTTAAGAGTTGTCAATCTCTTACACAAATTCTTGTAACAGAATTCAAAGGTTTGAATGACAAAGACTCTTGGATTCACTGCATTTCAAACTCCCGAATACCGAAACCCCAAAAGGATCCATACCATTGAATCAAGGGAGGCTTATGGCCATCGATGTCCCTTTGGAGGGAAACTTTCCATTCGCTAGTCCTATCGAAGTTCGACATTTCGTTGTTTTGAGCTTCAAGGTTTGCAAAGTCGAAAGACTAGACGTTCTGGTAGCACTGAGTTGCGAAGAGCAAAGAGACGTTGCACTGGTTTGGCTCGTAGTTTTGACCCACAACCACATGGAGGTGAACATATGAGGAACTAGCTGATGTTAGGCCCCCGTGAGTAATTCGAGGATCTTGATCCTCAAGAAATCGACAAAAATTTTGACTTTCGTAGTGGGTGTGTTACAGCCTTCATACCAAGTCATGATGAAATTTTCCTTTAGATCCCGTTTTGAAAAATCTATACCCATCGACTGTACCCACTATGAAAATGGAGGCAACAATAGGAAGCTTCCATACTAGAAGTCATAATTTCCATCCTGCATCTATATAATTATGTAGGAGTTCGTTGTTTAGGTAAGACACCCAACTCAACTTGACACCTGCCATGCACACCTCCATAACATGGATGGCCTACTTAGAGCACTCCCCTACCTAAAAGGTCTACAACAATCAAGTGGAATGTAGTTGTGTGGCCATGCTTATGGGCTAACTATTTATGGAGGATATTTTATATCCATCAGAATGCCTCTTTGTTTCTGCTGGCTTGGAAGCAAGCTACCTTCACCCACCCTCTCCCCTAAAACCAAACTTCCCCATGTGATCTGAGAAAGAAGAGGAACATGAAGTTACTCAATTGAAAGGAGGAGAAGAGAAAGCAAGCCATAACCACACTTTGCAATAGGAACAAAAAATACAAATAGTGAACTAAATCCCATGGAGAATTGCATCACATGAGACATTTGCTCATATTATAAACCGCCCCTTCTTTGCTTCATCCAATCCTTACTATGGTAGAGAGAAAACAAAGGGAATAATAATACTTTGAAGCCTTGCCCTTATCATGCTAACACAAGCTTCTTGTCATTTAGCTCAGTGTATTGTCCCAGTTAAGCCAACTATCCTCCCACCTGCTCTGCTAAGTAGTTGTTTACTTCTACGAGGTACATGAGGTAAGATATTTAAATTTACCTCTCAATGTATTTAACAACAAACCATTTACATGTCATGTCTAATTTGTAATCTCATTAGCGAGTTATAAGAACACTTAGTTTCATTTGATATGAAAAATTGACTACATAGGCCTCTTGTTTTATGGACTTGGTAACGATATTGGCAATCCTAATGATTTGATAAACAATTTCCTTTCTTGATAAGAAAAACTAAGTACATAAGCATGTTGTTTTATGGACTAGGTAATATTATTGGTAATCCTAATGATTTGATATACAATTTCCTGAGAGGCTCGTTTTATGGACTTGGTAATATTTCATTTTAACAATTTCGTATACTAGAAAGGAAAACAATATTATGTGGATGATAGGTCGTCTATGAAAAACACTGGAAAAAATTAATATAGGGACTCATTATGAACTCATGTAAATGATCTTCGGTGCTCTTCTTATTATTAGGAAACTACATATTAATTCAAGAGAATTAAATATTTAATGTAATAAATGCAAATAATCTTAGCTACCCATTATTATTAAAAGAGTAGACATTAATTCAAGATTACCTTAAGAAATTTAATGCAATAAATGTTCTATTAATACTTTTGAATTTTGTAACTCTATTTACTATTTTATTTTGTTTACTGATAGTTCACCAACATGTATTAATATTTTTAATTTTTGTAAGTGCTTTTAATGTTTTATTTTTATATTCATGGACATATATTAATATTTTCTGGAAAATAATTATTTCTAGCAAATTTCCTTAATGTATCATTTTGTAATAGGTTAATTGAAATTTAATTAAAAGACAAATAATTTATAAATTCTAAGATATTGTTAAATTTATTAATTCAATTGATATGGATATTAGATTTCATTGATATTAACATCCTATTAATTCAAAATTAACCAAGAAACATATAATTTATAAATTAGAAGATAGTATTAGATTTTGAATGTACATTTTTCTCTTCATAAATTTTTCAAAACAATATGATATTGCTATTCTAATATTAGATTAACAATATGATATTGCTATTCTAATATTAGATTTTGTTGATATAAACATTTTCACAACTCTTAAAATGAAATAATATAAATAATGAATAAATTGAAACATTTGTCTTAATTCTCAATTCTTTTATCATACTCACCTCAAGGTTCATCAACTTTTGTACTAATACAAACCGAGTATATGCTCAGAAATCCATCCAATAATTTCAAAACTTTTTCAAAACTTTTGTACTTTGCAACTACCCTTATTTGATTATAAATTATTTATAATTTAAAATTAAAATGTTTAAATATTTATTTATATATTTTAAAAATAATAATAATAATAAATATATTTTTATTTCTTTAAAAAAGGTGCTTAAAAAAATATCTTTTGAGTGCAATGGCCACGAGAACAAAAGGAGAAGAGGGAATCATCTTCAGAAATTGTGAACGAACTATGGGTGTCCCATACTTTGTTTCCCTTGATCTTATTGAAACCGAGTATATGCTCAGAAATCCATCCAATAATTTCAAAACTTTTGTACTTTGCAACTACCCTTATTTGATTATAAATTATTTATAATTTAAAATTAAAATGTTTAAATATTTATTTATATATTTAAAAAAAATAATAATAATAAATGTATTTTTATTTCTTTAAAATAAGTGCTTAAAAAAATATATTTTGAGTGCAATGGCCACGAGAACAAAAGGACAAGAGGGAATCATCTTCAGAAATTGTGAACGAACTATGGGTGTCCCATACTTTGTTTCCCTTGATCTTATCGAAACCGAGTATATGCTCAGAAATCCATCCAATAATTTCAAAACTTTTGTACTTTGCAACTACCCTTATTTGATTATAAATTATTTATAATTTAAAATTAAAATGTTTAAATATTTATTTATATATTTAAAAAAAAATAATAATAATAAATGTATTTTTATTTCTTTAAAAAAAGTGCGTAAAAAAATATCTTTTGAGTGCAATGGCCACGAGAACAAAAGGAGAAGAGGGAATCATCTTCAGAAATTGTGAACGAACTATGGGTGTCCCATACTTTGTTTCCCTTGATCTTATCGATGAGTGTTGTTGGATAGTTGATGCGGTTATGTATACAGTGTAGAATGATGCCGATTGGCGGGACATATGTAATTTCTTTTTTAGTGCATATGGGAAGGCCAACTCTCATGAAGCTCCCACTCCTCTGGCAGTGTGTTGGGAAAATCAATAAAAGAGGAATATGCCCCTTATAGGTTAGTCAATGCTGGAGAATATATTCAAGGTCTACTGCTTTTTTGATTGTATAAACACTCATTCATCTGTGTTATATTTTTCTATTTTTTTCAAGGCTTTGATTTCTCTATGTGCCAGGATTGGTTGATCACGTTGTCCTGAGATGAGCTTGTTAAGATGCAATATTAGTGTTTTGTTTGGCATGTTTTGTAGTTTAGGTTGAGAACCTTTCGTTTTTAGCTTCCGGTTTTTGTTTATTATTGCATAATAAAATTATTGAGCTAGAAGGATGCGTTAAGTATGCATCTTATCTTAGTATAAGTATAATGAAAACCTATATAAATTTTGAGTGATTAAAAAAAAGAAAAAAACCTATACTTTTAGTTTCAATGTATTTTTCTAAGATAATAATGTATATGTAAATGTTTGAGTATAAAACTACCATATATAAACCCAAATTTCTAGAAAGTATTTCCTTACTCTCATTCCCCACATGCATGTTCTTCTCCAATAATATGCACCTTCATTGTTCCACAGTCTATCGACTGCTCCACTTCCCTTCCAAGGATTTAGCAATAGGCTCGATTAGGAATTCTCAAGGATTTGTAGCTGGTACTTGACTCCCTCCAAGAGAAATCACTTCCCAATGAACTTTGTCACCTGGAGAGAGTTTCTCACAGACGTGACAACCTTCTTCTTCAAGCATAGGCCTAACAACCCACCTCTTAAATCCATAACCACCAAAAATAGGGTAAGGCAAGGGAACGACTCAACAATTTACATAGGTTGACCAAGGAGAAAATGACTCTGGCTACGTACTTCTTCAGTGTGTGCGTGAGCTGCACAAGGGATGGTTAACATGTTGAGGATGAACTCATGGGAAACTAAAGGGTCAGACTGGTCAGGATGTCGAGAGAGAGAAAGGAAAATGGTGAGAATGGTCGGCCTGTAGAATCGTGAGAGAGCTGCAATGGAGAGAGAGAACTCGTCTAGAAGGTGGCTAGAATGGTTCCTTCAACTCCCAACAAAGGTGGAACTTCCTACATAAATATGCATATGTCCTCGGTGACACTTGGTTCTCCAGGAGCATGCTCCTCTCCACTTGGACTTTTTTCCTCTCCTCAAAGGATCTTAGGATAACTTGGTATTTTTTCCCAACATTAATACTTTTGAGGAATACATTATAATATTTCCATGGGCTAATCCCTCAAGCTTAGCCACCCTTTCCTCTACTCTCAACCCCATTCCTTTCCCTACCCAATGGACCTTAGTCCCCCATAACTCTTTCTTCGTGCTAGGTCTACACGTAGCTATGTATTTGTTTTAATAATCTGCATAATTACATATACCAAAATTAGGTCCACTAACCTTAGCATCTTGTGTCTTCCACCTAATAAACACATAATCCTACCATCTTATAATTACTTGGCTCACTAGCCTACAAACATCATTCCATTTCATAGGCGCTCGGTCTTTGGATATTATATGGATCATTGACAGAGTTTCATTGATGGATGCAAGATGGTGACTTCTTTCTAATCTAACCCACATAAGGAGTTAAATGGCCATGTGCATAGACTAGTTATTGAGGAAGAGGCATGGAAACAGCCATGTCAGAGCCTACTAGCACTCTTACCGTTGCTCGAATTGTAGGTTAATAATTACCTGGTCCGAGATATCTATGATGCCATGAGGGTAGACTGAGAGAGTCGCTCCCGAAGATTCTAAGGAGCATGCAATAAGGAAGGGTCCTTATTCCTTAGAATCCCTTAGTCTCTCACAAGGTCACCTGAATGGACTATTCAATCCAAGGGTTGGACAACTACCAAAACCAGTCAAAAGTGAGTGGCACCCTTGGAGCACGGAGTGCTTCCTGACAGGCATGTCGTGCAATTCAAATTTGAATCAAAGGCGAGTGAAACCCTTGGAGCAAAGGGTGCGTTTTGAACAACACATCACATAATTAAAATTTGAATCAAGGCGAGTTGCACCCTTCGAGCATAGACCATGTCTTGAAGGGCATGTCGTGGTATTTAAAAAGGTGAGTCAATGAATCTAGGTGGCCTAGAAAACTTTGAGCTTAAATTAAACCTTGTAAAGTCTTGAGCACTGTTGAATTAATTAATTGATAATTTAATTAATTAAAGACTGAATTCATTAATCATAATCTCTAATGGTCTAAGATTTTGCAATAAAAAAGTTAACTAAGCATAATTCTAATTGAATGAGAGGACAAAAAAAAGAAACTAATTTTACAAATTACATAATGAGGGGATAAAATAAATCTAAAGAGTGATTTAATACAACTTATTACCAAATGATAAATTAAAATAAGAAAGGAATAAAGCATACAAGAATGTGTAAGCATAGAAAGGTATCTAGAGTCTAGTCAACATTCTTATTTTTAACTCAACTCTGTTTTAGAAAGGTGTTAATCATAAATGGGAAATAAAGAGACAACTATGAGTGATTTTATGAGCGCTTTTATGAAAAGTGAATTAAATAAATAATGGATTTATTGGTACAACTAATAGAATGGGTAACAAGTGTATGGGATGATAATTCCTACTTAAATTAAAAAAAAATGAATTAAATGTGCAATTGGAAAGTTTTCTGGAAGGAATTCTATAAAACAATGGTTGAGAGGAGGAGAACAATGGTTGAGAGGAGGAGGGGGACATAGTAGTTATGAGTAGGGTTATGGTGCATAAATTATGACTAGTTTTACTTGTGAGAGTTGGTATACCCAGCTCCTCTACTTTGCGAGTAGAGCTAGAAGAATTCTGATTGATAGAGTGAGCCAGCCCTTTGTAGTTGAGGGGTGTAAAGAAAATAATAGTACCCTTAGCGTTTGCTGAGACGCAACGATGGAGTCTCAAAAATTAGCAAGCGAAAGGCCAGGAGCACCAGATATTCAAGTCCATCTCATACCGGTGCACTCTCTAAGATTAAAAGGCGGGAGGTCGGAAGGAGCACCAGACTGAAGAGCATATTCAAGTCCATCTCGTCCGGCTAGGATATGTTCATTCCAAGCTAAATTTGTAATAAGCATTGATTAATTATTTATATAGTTGTTGCGTAACTGAACTAAGGTACCCGAATTATCGAACTTCAAGTTATTGACTGTTGTAGTGTGGGACGAAAATATTCTTGTGTTACTACCTTACCTTTTATCCATGTGATCATTTGGGAGTCCATTGGCTAATTCTTGTAACCCTTGGTTTTATTTAGTTACCAATTCCTTCTATAGGATGTATAATTATATATTTATATTCATAACCACTGCGCTTCATCACTTCATATGAATACTTCGCCGAGGTTCTCATTTAAGATGTTGAATTGTCCATGGAATCAGTATTAGTTTAAGAATGGGCTACTACTCATGTAGTGATTGACAAGTCTTGTGCCATCTCACAATGTTCGTAAGACCCCTCACACAGCGATTTTATTAAAGAGAACCTCTACCTGCATTTCCCGGTGAACTCACTGGACTGTGTTTAAAATCACCCATATGTGGATTCGCCTCAACTTCTATGCGTTTGGCAGCTGGCATACCATCGTCTTTCTTCAAAATCGATCTGCGTTTTTGATTAAATTTCCACTCAGCTATGGTCTTTTAGCAACTCTGTGTTTCTGAAGTTTGGGTACCAGCGTCCATAAAAATTGTGCTACGTTTTCATTCCTATTCACCCAGTGATTTTTCACTGTGATCGGTTTTGTTTGTGATAACTTCCCTACATGTAAAGGAATTCCATAAGAGTCTGTCCCTTTTGTCTCTGTGGTTTTGTTGTGAGAACTTCCCTGCGTGTGGCGGAATCCCATGCGAGTCTGTACCTCTTCTCTCTGCGATTTGAATTGGGAGAAATTTGCATGCGTGTGGACGAATCCCATCTGACTTGTGCCCATGCTTGTCTGCTTGTTTTCAGCTTAGAAATTGGGAAGATAGATCGCCTATGAAAAGCATTGGATTTTTTTTTTTATAGAGACTCATTCTGAAATCTTCCAAACATATTAATCCAAGATTATTCCATTTAATGTAATAAATGGAAATAATTTTTGGTTTCACTAATATTTTTTTTTTTTAAGTAAGAAGTATATATTATATATGTGGAGCCTGCTAGAGCAGAAAAAGTTTCCAAAATACAAAGTGTACCTGGCTGTAATTACTGGACTGCCCCAACAGAGGGGAAACCAGTCCATCCAGCCCCCATTCAGAAGTCTTAGACAGTTGTTGATTCAGCAAAACAAACAGAGTTCATCCTATAAGCCATCTAGTCTAGGAGCCTATGAAGTTGGAAGCATAACAAAAGAGAACTAAACACCTGGCGAAAATCCCAACCAC